>CADDIJ020001074.1:0-53304 GCA_902809745.2 Tetradesmus lagerheimii | reverse complement strand
GCTCATCAGTGATGAAGTGCATCACCGCTGCTTGAATCCCATCCACACATACGCGCCCGTGTTTGTCAGCCCCAGCGACTCCATCAGCTGTATGGATGCCGTGTTCTTCTGCACCACGTAGCAGTACACATGGCCCCCAGGCCACTGCTCCCCAGCATTGCCAGCATCCGAGGCACCACCGCCACATTCACTGCTTGCCGTGGCCGCTTGCTGCCGCAGCTGCTGCAGCTGCTCATCTTGCTGCTGGTGCTGCAGCTGCAGCTTGCACAACAGGCTGGCAAACGCCCATTTGCCTAGCCCTTCCCTGCGGTGGCTGTCCACTGTGTGCAGCATGCCAGCACAGCCGGGCTCCACTTCAAGCACCCAGGCAACCGGCTCGCCAGTTGAGGTGTTGCGCACGCATGCGTTGTGGCGCTCTGCTATGAGCTGCTCAATCATTGCCTGCGAACCAGGGCTCCTGCAAACAGCATCAGTTACGATAAGACAACCGCAAGAGGCCAGAGAAAGTGAGAGAGCACAAGCCAACAGATGGGTGGTCTACAGCAACTGCTGAAAAGAGGAGGGTTGCAAAGTGTTCACTGTCATGCCGACAAGTGCGCAGATGTCGCCACCACTGTGTAGTTCAGCAGCACGCCGCCGCACCTGAACGTCCACAAGCCATCCACCAACGCTGCATCCCGCTGCTGCAACGTGCTCAGCTCAAAGGCCCCTGCAAGCTGCTGTGCCATCCTGCTGCACTGGTGCTGCAGCTGATTCGCCAGCTGCTGCTCAAGCACATATTGGTAGCAGGGGTTGAAGTATAACTCCTGGTAGGCGCTGGCTGTAAACACCTGGCGTGTGTGCTGCACTGCCGTGTCAGGTAGGGCGGAGAACCTGCACTCTCCTGGTTGCTGCTGTACGATTTGCTGTGCTGCGTGAGCATAGTCTGGCTGCCCATGCTGCAAGTTGCCATACACGGTGCACCTGTTTCAACAACCATGATGTTGAGAAAGGCGAAGCAGCACACAATGTGTTGCCGTTGGGAATAGCGATAATGTCAATGCATTTCTGCAACGCGCAGCTGCTGATGCTGGCTTGCCGCAAAGTGCTATTTCATGCGCCACAAACATGAAAAGCGTGCAACGCCATGTGCCAACTTGATGCTGCGCTGCCATATGATATGTATGCAACACCAACAGCATGTGGCAGTGCAGCCATTCAAGATGCTGCTTTGCGACATTGCATTGCCATGTCTTAGTCACATAGCACCTTTGCATGCAGCTACATCCCACTCACCTGATGGCACCATCATGTAGCTCTTCATGCGTGAGGGCATAGCTGCTGCAGGCGTGCTGCTGCAGCCTGTCGCTACCAGTGCTGCTGCTGTGGATGTGCTGCTCGTACAGGCTCAGACCCTTGTCGTGATCAGTGTGCAGCAGCACAGATCTAAGTTTTGAGGGGTCTGTTGCTGCTGGTGCCCAGCGTATGTGCTTTGTGGGGACAAGCTCGTGCATGTGCGCCAGTTTGTGGTTGGGACCAATGATCTGCTGCAGTGCTCTTCAGGGCGTTTGCGCGGTTTGTGCCGTCAGCAAACAGTAGTAGCGTAGCGGCTAAAGGGCTGCTGGCACAATTATGCACTGATGAGCACGAGTGAGAGCCTTGCTTGAGTTGCAAGCAGCAAGAACCCTAGGTGTTGTACCATATCATTCAGTACAACAGGGGAATCTGTATCCGAAGTGTCTCACTGCCTCTATGCAGTCATCCAGTATGACGTGTGTAAAGGCAACTTGCATCGCATGGCCACTCGTTCCGAATGCATCTTGATCTGCGACCATGCTTGGTTTGTGCAGCTCGCTGAGCCTCGCGATTACCTAAGGGCACATGAAAGCCCTGAAAATGCTGCTGAAAACAGGCAATGGTCTGTCTACGAACTGCTACTCGAACCTGTCGGGGCTTGGCCGCACTCACGGCCGTAGAAGTACAGTTGACGTGTTCAGGCGCGTCTCTTACAAGCAGTCAGCACCTTACAGCACTGAGTATGGGGTGGCAGCAGTAAGAGTACAGGGACCAGTACAAGGGGCACCAACAGCAACAGCAGCAGCGGCATTCTCCACAGCAGCTACAGCAGCAGCGACAGCAGAAGCAGGTGCCAGCAAGAAGATCCTGCTTATAGATGGACACAACTTGGCATCAAGGGTACGTTCTGGTCTGTCCAAACCCACACATTCATCTCCAAATGTGTCCTTGTGCTCACTGTCTTACTTGCTTGCTTCACTGCACAGAACATGCATTCTCTTTCGTGCATGTCTTGGCCACTCACAGCAGCCAGCAGCGGAATAGGAAACACGTGCGTTTCATGCCATAGGTGGATTTGCAATCAGCACTGCGCCAGGCAAGCCCGGCGCTTGTCTGCCTGCAGCACATCTGCGCATATGCATATGTTGCAGGCCTGCGCCAAACTACGTCCATATCTGTTCTTGTGACATGTGCTGCCCTGCAGGCCTACTGGGGCATGATGTACCGCTCCAACCAGCCCTTCTGCACCAGTGACGGCATCCCCACCACGGTCTGCTTCGGCTTCCTGCGCTCACTGGCAGCGCTGCTGGAGCAGGAGCAGCCACACGCGCTGCTCGTGGCGTTTGACGCGCCAGCAAAGTCCTTCAGGTGACCTGCGAGCCGCATCAAGGGCTCAACAAAATAGCAGCACATCACCATTACAGCAACCGACATTTGAGGTCTGAAGTTGTTGCAGCGCAAGCTGCGATTTCCACGTCCGTGTCCTAGCCACTGCAAATGTGCAGCTGCAGTCCAGCCAGCAACGTGTCAGCCCCAGCATAAGTGTATGTAGCGCCAAGCACCTCACCCAACTGGTCCCTTGGCCTCATCCCACTCACCAGCTGCACCACCCTTCACTGACGTGGCATTCTGCCTGGCGTCTTCTGCGTACGGTGCACCTGTGGACCCTGGCAGGCACGAGGCATTGCAGAGCTACAAGGCGCAGCGCGGTCCTGCCCCGCCCGGCTTCACCCCCGACCTGCGCAACCTGCAGCTGCTGCTGGGCTTCATGCGCGTGGCCACCGCCAGCGTGCCAGGCTACGAGGCTGATGACGTGCTGGCTGGCGCTGCTGCACAGGCTGCTGCTGCTGGCTATGCCGTGGGCATCTACAGCAGCGACCAAGACCTGTGGCAGGTACGGCTGCTGGTGCTGTCTACACCGTGCAGATGTTGGCCAGTCCTGCCGCTTGAAGCCCACATGATTTTTATGACGCAAGCGTGAGGGTATGCAAGTATGATTCGGTTATTGATGAGCACACCGCATCTCTTTGTAGCTGCACTTCTGCTGCACTGCTTGTTGCCAAGCGAGTGATGGAGATGCCCGTAAAGTGGAACAGTGACGCAGTGGCAGGGGTGCGTCTGCATGCCGGCTGCCGCAGGTGGTTGATGACGCCGCGCATGTGGCCATTCTTGCGCCCATCACACCCGCCAAGGGCGCACCCAAGCCTAAGGGCAGCCAGGGGCAGGCACTCACGACACTTATCGATGAGGCAGCAGTGTTCAAGCGGCTGGGCATCACCCCTGCCCAAGTAAGCATGTTGCCTGTCGGCTAAGGAAGTGTTTGCAGCAGGTGCCAAATTCGCTGCAGCCAGCGGCACTTGCTTGCTGTCGTGTTGGCTGCTGTGAACTGCACGTTATGTTGCACCGCAACTGCAGTGTATACCTGGCACAAAATGCAGCAGGCACTTGGCAATACTGGTTGCTGCCGCTGACACCACCATATGCTCCTCAACCTGCCCTGCAGGTGCCTGACTACAAGGCGCTTGTAGGTGACAGCAGCGACAACCTGCCAGGCGTGCCAGGCGTTGGGCCCAAGACAGCATCAAGCCTGCTGCAGGCGTGGGGCACTGCAGAGGCAGTGTTCACGCAGGAGGCCATGGCTGCGCACAGTGCGGGTGTGCGGGGCAAGCTGCAGGGCCAGCAGCAGGCTGCAGCACTGTACAAGAAGCTCACCACCGTCAGGTGCGCTTGACCATGATGTGGCTGGCATGCTTGCGATCGCTGCAAAGTACGGAGGTATGGTCTTGGTTTTGCTGGAACAGCTGCATGTATGCTGCTTTGTAGTGCTCTTTAAGCTGTCAGCAACAGTTGCGCTGTGGTGCCTGCTCCGCTTGCAGGCGGGAAGCTGCACCAGCGCTTGACTTGAGTGCTGCTACACTGCGCGGCTTTTGCGCGGATGAGGTGCGGCCGCTGCTGGAGCGCCTTGAGATGATCTCACTGGCAAAGCCGGAGGCACTGGCAAACCTGCAGCTGCTATTTGGCGGGCAAGCCGCACCAGATGCAGCGCTAGCAGCGCGTGTGCCCGAAGCAAAAAAGGCGTTCGAACTTGCGCGGCCAGCGCCAGAAGCGGGACCTACCGTTGAAAGCGAAGCAGCTGCAGTTGTGCTGGAAGGAGCGGAAGCCAGTTGCAGCAGCAGCTCTAGCGGTGTTGACGCAGTGCAGCTGCAGTTGCCTGCGCAGGTGGCAGATGCAGCAGTAGCTCAAGCTGCTCGTGCGGTGACAGAGCCCATGTATGTGGCACGAGCAGCAGCTGGGTCAGGCCCTGTGAGTTTGCTGCCTGAGAGCTTGCAGGCGCGGCTGCCTGCTGTCACTGTGGTCAACACGCAGCAGCAGCTGCAGCAGCTGGTGGCCCAGCTGCAGCACCACCAGGTGGGTGGCCTTGTGGTTGCACTGTTCTGCCTAGTTTAACAACAAGTTGTCACGTCGTCAGCTGTTCAGCTTGAATGCCAGCAGTAAAATTGGCATTTCAAGCACATATGTGGGCTGCGGAGTTTCAAACTCGACATCAGCAATCATTTCTCCATGACGCCGCACATACAGCTCATGAGCATCTGCACATATGCCTGCTCACTCACTACTTGTTACACTGCTGCTGCTGCTGCTATGGCTGCCCTGCAGGGCCCAGTGACCTGGTCATGGCCCCAGCAGCAGCTGTACGCGCCTGCCGCTGCGCCTGCCCTGCCCAGCATCATCTGCTGCACATGGGACGAGCCAGTGCATGCACAGCAGGCCACTGCTGCAGCAGCACAACCTGCAGCAGCAGATGTTGCTGCCGTTGCGCCTACAACAAAGGCCACACGGAGGCGCCGCACATCTACTAGCAGTGCTGCTGCTGCAGCAGCAGCAAATAATCAGCCACAGCAGCAGCAGCCGGCTGCAGATGCTGTGGCGCTGCAGCCTCGGTTGGCAATCGTACACACCAGCGATCAGCTGCCAGGGCCACAGGTGCTGGCTGGGCTGCAGCCGCTGCTGCAGGATGCAGCCTGCAGCAACGTTTTGTTTGAGAGCAAGCGCTGCCACACTGAGCTGCGTCACTGGGGGCTGCAGCTAGCAGGTGAACACATCTCAGCTGCGGCAGCAGCTACATGCCAGACATGGAGTATCAAGCGCACGGACATGCAATGAACGCGTGCACTGGTTGCACCAGTTTGTACCTGCACACCAGCTCTTACCTATCGTGTAGCATTGGCTTGCTGCATTTGTCTTACTAGACATCAGTTACCATGCCTATCTAGGTGCAGTACACATCACCGCAGTCCTCCTGCAGCTGGCTCAATCTGTGCCGCATACTTTGTGCATGCAGGTGTCGAGTTTGACGTGCTGCTAGCAGCCTGCCTGCTGGACCCTGAGAAGTGGACTGAAGGCAGAGCAGGCAAGCAGCGTGTGCTGGATCCACAATGCCAACAGCACCAGGCACTGCCGGCTATGGTACGAGAGGTGCTCAACTGCTCGCTGCCAGACATGGCAGCTGCGCTTCAAGCTGAGCATGAGGCAGCTCAAGGACTGCTGGCCCCACGGCAGCAGGAGCAGCAGCAGGTGCCAGCGGCGGGTGCAGCTGCAGTAAGCCTGCCTGCAAAGGGTAGCCGCCGTCGCCGCAGGACAACTGCTGCTGTAACTGCAGCTGCTGCAGAGCAGGCAGCTGCCCCAGCCCACCTCACCCTGCAGCAGCCCACAGCTGCTGAGCAGCAGCAGCAGCAGTTTGTAGCGCTGCCAGCTGATGTATGGTGCTCTGCTGCAGAAGCTTGGGCGAGTCATGCGCTGCGTGGCGCTTTCCTGCAGCAGCTGCGGCAGCTGGGTGATGGTGGTGCGCTGCTGTCGCTGCTGCGGGATGTTGAGGTGCCTGTGCAGGCTGTGCTGTCAAGCATGGAGATGGCAGGCATCGGTGTTGACCGAGAGGCACTAGAACAGCAGCAGAGGGAGCTGCAGGTGAGCAGCCTGGACAGGAGCAGTGTGCAGCAACGGCTTTGCAACAGGAATAGCATTGCAAGGCGCTGCGTTTAGCATTCTTCTGGGTATGCTGCTTGGCGTCTGCTTACTTTGTTGCCCCTAGCCAAGGCTATGCCTGCATCTGTGTACATTGCTGAGCAGGTCTTGCTGTTCTTCGATCGCACATGGCTGCAGTATTTGCAGATGCCAAGGATTACCTGCATAGAGGTCCACCTGTGCCTGTCTGTCTAATGCATCACCCTTGTGGAGTGCATCTGTTATTCTGCCATGCTTACTCGTGCTGCATGCTGTGTGAGCTGTGTGGTGCCTTCCTGCCGCTGCTGCTGCTTTCAGGCAGAGCTGGCTGTGCTTGAGTCGCGCCTGTTTGAGCTTGCCGGGCACCCCTTCAACCTGGCCTCGCGCCAGCAGCTGAGCCAGGTCATCTTCCAGGAGCTGCGGCTGCAGCCACGCGACCCCAAGTACAGCGTGCCTAGGACCAAGGCCTCAGGCCTGGAGTCAACAAAGGGGGTAAGTGCTGTGATTATAGCTGTCACCTAGTCTGGCAGTTGGTGAAGGCCTCTGGGCTAGTGGCTGAAGTATCTGTGGCAGCTGCGATGTGTTGTCATTTTCATGGTATGGCACTGGGCCAGTCCAGCAGTGGTGGTTGTGCTGGGGTAGGGCTGATGTGTAGATGACGTGCCATAGCATTGGCTTTGACGCAGACTCTGTATATCAGGTGCCTAGTTTACTCCTCAGCTATGCATTCAAGTTGCTCGTATGCAGTCTGCATGTGCGTATGTCTAGGCTCCACAGACAAGCACAACCATCAGCTGCATGCATGTATGCATGCGTACCGGGTGTGTGCTTCTATCTTAGGAAGCCCATCTCACTTCTTCGTATGCTGTTACCCCTTGCAGGAGGTCATCCGTCAGCTGGAGCCGCACCCCTTTGTGACGGCCTACCTGGAGTGGGCGGGCCTCAATACCCTGCTCACCAAGTACTACAACGATGCCTACATCGGCGCAGTGCAGGGCCCTGACCCACAAAACGGCAGGTATGCGGTGTACGGCAGAGTGCACACGGTCTCAGCAGATGCAATGCACATCAAGTTGATGTGTAGATGCAAGGAGTGCACGCGCTGCTTCCTGGCTGCTGATGGTGGCAACGCTGAGGTGCGCAGCAGAGAGGGAAAGAGGCTTTTGCAACTTTACTTGTACATATAGCTGCCTTTGCTTTGAAAGAGGTGTAGCCGCACGTAGGCCGCCATAATATCATGTGCTGTGCACTCTCACAACACACAGTGCTGCGCGCAACCCTGCTTGCCTGCAATAAATTTTCATGGTGGCGCTACTGCGCAGGCTGCACACCACGCTGGTCCAAGTCGGTGGCGCCACGGGTCGCATCAACAGCGTCAACCCCAACCTGCAGAACATCCCCGTGCACGTGCACAGCAAGCATGCAGCGGCGTTCAGGGCAGCCTTCAACAGGCCTGCACCAGGCTACGTCCTAGTCAGCGCAGACTACTCACAGGTCAGCAACGTAACTAGCATTGTGCTGAATGCAGCTGCTGGCATGACCATATGTGAGACTGCCAAGGAGTGACAACAGATCAGCAGACACGTGCATGATTTTCACGCAACCGCACACAGCCTGTACAGCACCTGGCTGGCTGCACAACAATGCCAAGCAACCAGCTGCTTATAAGCTATGCCGTCTACGTGTATTGAGCAAGCTTGTTGGGCAACTGCAGGATCGACTGCGTACTGGTATTTGCCGTGCCATCCTGGTTGTTTAGCTGCTCTGTGGCTGCCTGGCTGCAGGTTGAGCTGCGTGTGGTGGCAGCGCTGGCTGGGGAGGCAGCGCTGCACGAGGCCTTTGCAGCAGGCAGGGATGTGCATGAAGCCACAGCGCGCGTGCTGCTGGACAAACAGCCAGGGGTGAGCTGCTCCATGCTGCTGCGGCACTCATCCTTGTGAGGCAGTAACTCTTGTACGTCAACAAGATGGCGGTGCTAAGCCTGGTCTTCTGTGCAGCAGTGCTGTGCATGATCTTCTGTGCAGCGATGTGGTTTGCCAGAAAGAGAGTGGACTCTGCACTGCTAATGCAGGTGCATTCCAGCATGCAAGGCATTTGATATGTGCCTGTGCGGTGTGGAGTTTCAAAGCAGGTTTGCCCAAAAGCAAGTTAAACCATTGCATAATGTATGATTTGCTGGCACTGTTGCCGCTGCTTTGCAGGAGCCGGTTGACAGGGAGGAGCGGCAGATGGGCAAGCGTGTCAACTTCAGCATAGTGTATGGTGCGGGGAGCAGCAAGATCGGCAAGGATGCTGGGCTCACTTCGAAAGAAGCACAGGACTTTTTGAAGAGGTGTGCTGCACAGCTCGGGAAGCTGCATGTCATTGGCATGCGCAGTCTCCCAGATGGCAGCAGACACAAGGAGTCAGTCAGCGGTGCCACCACACAGTGCGGCAAATAGAACCTGCGCACTGCTCTATTCTATCATCATCATCATGTTACCCATTAAGCCATAGCATCAACGCCATCGGCCCCGCGCCCCTCAGGAGCGGAAGAAAGAGGGAGCACTGCTCCGTTGTGTTTGCAATTATTACGCACATCCCAAGCTTGGACAAGATACTCAAGATGCTCTATTCTATGTAAGCCCCGCCTGCTACATCATCAGGACTGCCTCTTTGCAGCTGATGCTGTACACATTATCAATAGCTCGACTTAGCTGTGCTCTGGCTCTGCAGCGCACATCAACCGTGCATGCATCTTGTACACATGCTTGCAGGTTCTACAGTGCCTATCCTTCCCTGTTTGAGTACATGACCAGCTGCCAGCGCAGCGCAGTGGCACGTGGCTACACCAGCAGCGTGCTGGGTCGCAGGCGGCTGTTCAACTTCAGCAGCCCTGCCCTGCGCGCACTGCGCGGCAGCAGCGACCTGGCTGCACTGCCGGACATGCGTGGCCTGGGCCGCCTCTCCAACCGGGAGGACTCTGAGGCGCTGCGGCAGGCTGGCAATGCACCCATACAGGTGAGGTGGGCGGCATCCAGCTTTTGCAAACTCTCAGCAGCGCTTGCAGGAGGGTTATTGCTGCAGCATGTAATGCTTTCGCCTGCTCAGCAGGGCACCGTGCGTGTGGCGTTGGCAGCATGTTTGACTGCATAGGAGATACACAGCTAGCCGCACCCGCACAGTGTAACGTGCTCCTGGTCCTGCTGCATGCTTTGTACTGGGCTGCTGCACGCTTTGCAGGGCACCAGTGCCGACATCCTGAAGGTTGCCCTGCTGGAGCTGCACGCCGTGCTGACGGCGCCGCCCTGGCACTGCTGCATCCTGCTGACTGTGCACGACAGCGTGGTGCTGGAGGTGCCCCAGGCGCAGTGGCCAGCTGCTGCTGCTGAGATCGCTCGCATCATGGAGGGCGTACTGCAGCAGCACCAGCTGCACCTAAAGGTAGACGTGACAGAAGGATGGTGATGGCGAGACAAGAAAGTGGTGATATTTGTTGGTGTGGGTGCATAGTGGCACTATGATAGTGCTGCTGCTTGAAGCAAGAGCGCTTGAAGCAAGAGGCTGGGCTGTGGGCTGTGCTGCATCCAAGACGCGTAGTACTTGCAGTGTACTTGCATGACGGCACTGTGGTGCGGTTCTGTATAAAGGATTGCAGGACGCCAGATTGAAGATCATGCAGCAAAATGCAGCACTCACATGTCTAGATGGGGTCTGCCTTGCTGCTGCTGCTGCGGCGGCGGCTGCTGCTTGTTGCCACGGTGTTGTTGGATATGCAACGGCAGAGGAGCAGCAGCAGCCATCTGCCCAGCCAGCATGATTGTTGACTCAGGGACATGTGCGTTCTTTGATTGCACGGTGATTTCGAAGACTCTTCTGCTCCGAGCAGTAACACCACGGTTGCGCGATTGTGTGGTGGCCTCTTCCTGTACATGCATGCTGGCGCCGTTGTCAGTGCAGATTACCTATGCGCGAATACGCGAACAGTGCCGTCATGGCATGATGCTGCCGCCGCTGAGAGGGATGGTGGCATCAAGCCAAGTTGGTGTTGTTGTCATGTAGGGCTGTTGAAGTGTCACATGTTCTGTACAGCTTCTGATAGATTAAATCGAGCAATTTCTGGTAAAAAGCATCTGTGCTGGTCATGTTGTGGGAGCCATGCCAGACAACTGAGCGGCAAGTTGCAAGACACAAAAGATTTCAAAGAACAGATTTACTAGAGACAGATGTGCTCAGGCTGTCGGAGGGCGCCGTTCCGAATCTGGCAGGTACATTGCCTCCCTCCCCGCAGATGTATGCAGTGTTGGTGTAATGGCTGCCTGAGTGCATCCAAGGGAGGTTACCCTCAAAATGCTGGAGTGCAGCAGCCTGCGCCAAGTGCCAGCTTGGGCAGACAGTTCAAATGCAGCCAGCTGCCAGAAAGCTCATTCAGCCGCAAATCACCGTGCCTTGCCCTGCCTGCACATATGGAAATGGTAATCGCATCAAGCAACATGCTGCAAGTGTGATCTCCACCCGATGCTGGTGTTGCTTTACGAAGTATGCTATTCTTGGCGGGTGTTGGTGCCAGGTCAGCAGCCCTCCCTGGTCTCGATAGCTTGCAGCTTCACAAGCCTCGATCCCAATACATAATCAAGTTTCGGCATGGAATTCGCCAAA
The DNA here is from genome assembly GCA_902809745.2 of Tetradesmus lagerheimii. Taxonomy (NCBI): domain Eukaryota; kingdom Viridiplantae; phylum Chlorophyta; class Chlorophyceae; order Sphaeropleales; family Scenedesmaceae; genus Tetradesmus; species Tetradesmus lagerheimii. The sequence goes on along the minus strand of CADDIJ020001074.1, from coordinate 42,390 downwards.
TGCGCATGATCTTACAACCATAAGTAACAGGCATTCTGATGGCATTCCTTTGCTGGTACCTCTGTAGTCGTTCTGATGCCCTCGCCCACGCGCGCACCGATAAGCCATCTTGGGGTAGTGTATGATAGTCTGGAATCTTGATAGCCACTGTAGCATCTTCCTGTCTTGTTGCTGACGCACCACCAGTGTGGCTGGCTGTCGAGATGGATTGCTTGTAGCGTGAGCCTCGTATCCTCAACTACCTTCTTCGACCATGCATCTTGCATGACAGCGTCGAGCGGGCCCAGGGCTTGCAAACAGCAGCGATATGCTGGCGAAGCAGGGGAGCAGCAGGAGCAGGAGTGGCACTTCTGGCACTGCTGTGCACTCGGCATCGTGTCCGACACAGAGCAGGCTCCTCGAAAGCGGCAGGCAGCACGCTGGTAGCGGAGTGGAGGTGGGTGTGTTGGCGGTCTCCTATGTGCAGACCAGCCCGCAAGCACTGCTGTTACGCTCATCATAGATATCAACAAGCCTCGAAAGCATCAGCGCCCGGGGAACCAGCGTGCTCGGCGTGAAAACTCAAACGGTTGCACCTCTGCGCGCCCAGCTGTGGCAGCACGCCAGAATGTGTGCAGCGCGTGCCAAAACTAGCTTTGGGTTTACGTTCAGTGCGTTTCGCGACACGCAGTCTTGCTGTCCCACTCTGGCAATATGCAGGTGATGGCACCTGCTGGGCAGCAGCAAGAGAGGGACAAGCTGGGTTTGGTGTCCCCCTTCAGCCCTGTGTTCGACTTGGAGTTAGAGAAAAGGGCTAATAGTGGCCATCTAGAGCGCTGCTGTTCAGAGCACGCTCTTGCTGCAGCAGATGCTGCCACCAAACCTACACTTTTTGAGCAGATTTTGCAACTGTGCAGATGCACAACGCCAGTCGCAGCTCAGGTGGGGTTTGCCCTGCGCTGTGGCAGCAGCTACTGCAGTTGCTTTCTGCTGCCCTGCATGTGGTGGAGTGCTGAGCACACACACAGTACTGCATCGGCAAATTTCTCCTGCAGAGATACTGTTGAGGCACAGCTAAACAGCTAGCTTTACTTGTCAGCAACAGCTGGTCGACTCCGTACTTTGAATATACGCGCCATGTTTTCCACTGCATTCTGTTGCCAGCAGTGTTACGTAACACGTGTCATGGCTGCTCAGCAAGCAGCGTGTACCTGCAAGCGTTGCCTTGCTCTGTCTAACATAATAATAACAATAATAATAATAATAATGCCTTGCTCTGTCTAACATGAAGTGCCTGCGTATCGGGTGCTGCTGCTCTGCCATCTGCAGCTTCTGCAGCAGGTCCAAAGGCTGCGCGCTACGTTGGCTGCGGCGCCCAACGGCAGCAAAGCTGGCAGCCCGCCTGCAGCAACTGCTGCGATGAGCCCTACAGCAACAGCAGCAGCTGGCGGTGGCAGTGCAGCTACAGCGCAAGCAGGTTTCCTTGCCCCAGAGAGCAGCATGGATATCGAGGCCATGGCGTGCGAGCTGCTTGCTTTAGGGTTTTTAGTGCAAGTACGCGACGGTGCGCAGCAGCAGGAGAGGACCAAGACGACACGCAGCTGCCTGCAGAACCTGCGCCACCGCTTTGTCGTGTGCCTGGGCTGGCGCAGCAGTGCTGAGGCAGAGCCAGAGTACCTGGCTGAGCCGCTTGTGGTGGAGCCGCGCTTCAGAGAGCAGTTTGCAATCGCACACCCGACTCCAGCGTACGAGGAGCTGCTGCAGGTGCGCACTGAGGCAGCGACGCTGGCCTATGCAGTTGCATCGATGTATGTAGGCATTGCAGCAACTGCTGTGCTGCATGCAGCCCTGGTTATACATGTGCATGCATACTGCAGTTTCCTTGCACTCACGGGGGCTGACCAGAAGGATGCGTCTGTATGTGCAGCAGAGTTTGTGTGGTGCTCACAAGTTGCAGGCTGGGCCCTCTTGATCAAAAGCAGGCATCACTCCGGCTGTATGGTGCTAACCGTTGCTCGCCGCTGATGATCCGCTGTCCTGCAGGCGATACCCCCTTGCTTTGTTGGCTCTGTGGCCAACCTGGAGAGCATTGTGAAGCTGCTGTGTGAGCAGATGGTGGCGGCCTTCAAGATCCAGGGCCTGCCAGTGCCGCCGTGGCGCACACGCCAGGCGCTGCTCAGCAAGTGGTCGCCTACGCAGCTGGCCGAGCTAGCGGCAAAGATAGCAAACGTGCGGCGCCTCAGTGTAGACATGACAGCGTACAGCGGTGCTGCTGGGGGCGCAGCCACACACACTCATGACAGGCTGCGTAACGGCGACAGGCCAGCAGCAGCACATGCGCCGCATGCAGCTGTGGGCAGCGCGCCGCCAGAGGCTGGGGAAGAGGAGGCTGGGCAGCAGCAAGTGCAGGCATTCGCCGCAGCAGCTGAGGCTGCGAGTGGGCCGCAGCAGATGACGCAGGCGCAGCTGATGGCGATTATGCCACCAGAGATGCAGCAGCAGCTGTTCCAGCCAGCAGCTGCGCCGCGCCATGGGCCCAGCCACCTAGCTCCAGCATCGGTGCATGCGGCTGCAGCATCAGGCCTTGCAGCCGCACAGCAGCAGCAGCAGCAGCAGCTGGCCCCCATCATGAGCAGTGTGCTGCCGCTGGCTGCCGCGCACGGCGCGTCCCACCATGGGAATGGCTGCCTGTACTTTTCAGACAGTGCGGCAGTTCCCATCTCTGCAGTGGCAGGCCCACTGGCACCCATCCTGCAAGGTGTGCCTGCTGAGCAGCAGCAGCTTGGTGTGCCAGCACTGCCTATCGGCGTGGCGCACGATGCTGCCAGCATCGCAGCGTCTGCGCAGTGCCCGCGGGGCATCTCTCCTGCTGCTGCTGACGTCCTTGCACTGCTGGAGGCTGCTGAGGGCTACAACAACGGCGTGGGTGGCAGCAGCACCCTCAAGTTCACCCGCAAAGCTAGCGCTGAGTGGAAGAACCAGCGCAGCAACGGCCGCAAGATGAAGGGGCTGCTGGCAGCAGCGCTCAAGAAGCCAGTGGGGGGCTCCAGCCGCAGCAACCTCAGCATGTCGCTGCCCTCTGCCGCTAGCACTGCGACTGCTGCAGATGCTGCGGAGCAGCCCATGGCTGCACTGCCGGGGAGTGGCAGCAGCCAGGCGCAGCAGCAGCAGCAGCTGGCTGCTGCTCAGCGTGATGGAGGCAGCGGGCCTGACGCGTTGATTCGGCGCACACACTACAGAGCATCAGGCGACGAGCCGTGGCGGCGCATCACCACGGTCCGCTGGGGCGCATACGCAGCACAGCAGCCTGCGCAGCCGCAGCAGCAGCAGGCCACACCGAGTGCAATGGTGACGCACTGATGGCGGACAGTAGTCGGACAGTAGGCAGCGCCCTGCAGCAGCAGCCTGCTGCTGGTGCTTGGTTGCAGCCTGCACGCGCATATACAGTGCAGGGTTATGACGTCAAAATTTCGATCATGTCGAGAGCATGGCATGAAGGCGGAGCGCGGCTAGTATGGGCGGTGTGCAGCCGCTGCAACGGAGGTCGGCGCTAACAGGTCATGCTGGGTGTCATTTCCCTGATGCGCTTGGGTTGCTGCGACATGCATTCATATTAACTATGCTGTGTGGCTCGGGCGTGCAGTGCGGTGCCTTGTGTCAAACGTCGGCCTCTGAGCAGGCTGGCGTTGTGCTGACATCACGGTTCAAGCCGTCATTAGCGTGGTGGCGGCAATTGCCTGCGACCGCCACTAGTTGCGCCTGCGAACCTGCGTTTTCCCTGTGGTGCAGAATCACATCTCAGCGCGCATATGGCTGTAGCTGGCAGAGCCTGGCTTCTATCACTGATGTTGAGTGGAAGTACTGATTTGTTCCACGGACCGCTTGCAGCCAATTGCAAGCGTGGTGGTGCTAGCTTCTGGGTTGCTGCAGACTGCTTACACACACTTCTGCAGACAAACGCATGCCTGTAGTGGTAGGACCGTAGGTAGGGATATCGCACACTGCTGTGTTGGCCATGCACGGCGGTTTTTGGCATTGGTGCCGCCTGGTAGCAGGATGTTTGCGCACCACCCGGGTTGTCATGATGATGCATGACGGTTTTGTTGTGGTTGGCACTCTGGTGCATGGTAGAGATGCCTGCAGTGCTGTGCAGGCCACCAGAGAAGGGGCAGGAGTGCATTGACGGGGCAACTGCGTTCATGCGCCACAACACAACTATGTTGTACAGCATATTTTCATCTTTTTGGCTGGGACGTTGGCACCATCGGATTTTGAGCGCCGCTCCAGCTGCAGCGCATGGCTGGCTGCGGCGCCCGATGCGTGCATGTCTGGTGGCACGGTGGTGGTGGCATCTTCAAAGGCGGGTGTCGGGGCCGCTTCATATTCCTGTGAAATTGCTTGCCATTGGACATACGATTCATCATGCCTGGTGTGGGTGGACTGGTGCCAACAGACGTCGCATAGCAGCCGAGGCAGTGGTACAACTTGCAGTGTGCGCAGAGGTGGTGCTGGTGTGTGGTCAGGATGTAGTGCGTGTGCGCCTCAATGTGTGTGCCTGGCCTAGCCCAGCCAGGCACCCAGTTCAGCATACTTGATGCTTGACTTGAATTGGGGGTTATTCCTCGACCCCTGCATGACTTAAGACAGTGCAGGTGCTTACAGTAGCTTTGACAATGGTGTGCAACACCCTAGCACTGTTACACAGGAGGGCATTGCAGGGAATGAAAGTAGCATGGCATGCAATGTGCTCTGCTCCCTGGGCAGAGCGTTGCAGCCGCTCACTCTGCACGGCTGTAGTGAGCATTGCGCCACAAGCTGACCATTGCATGGGGTGAAGCTACTCCCTGCAGTTGGCAGGCAAGCTATTGCGGGCGGCCATGCGGCTTTATACGGCTGCTGCAACTCCTCATCTGTATGACACAATCAAACACATGCAATGGTTGTGCATCCTAGATAGGTGCCTGAAGTGTGGGCATGCGCACTTGCAGGGCAACTTGGGATGATGCTTCGCTGCTAAACATGTGCCAACGGGTGCTCTGTTGGATGCATAACGGAAGCCTCGTGTTTGTTTCTGGTCTTCTTTGGGTGTACTCGTGGGTCTTCAGAGATGTGCGCCAGTCTTTTTGAGCTGTGGGTGCCTCAGGCGATTCAAAGGTGAAGTGGTGTGGGGTGTTTCTGTGTGGTGTTGGTGGCTGCTTCTGTCTGGGGTGGGGCACCATGCCAAGAGTCATTTACGGGGCAAGCACTTGCCTTGTCAACATAACCTTGGCTGTCCAGCTCTTGGTGTCTGGCATAGGGCGCTGTCCTTCATCTTTTTTGATGAGCAGCTGTCTTGGAGGCTACACGTGTGGATAGTAAGTGTGTCTGTTGTTTTATGTGTGTTTGGGTGATGTTTCCAGGTGTAGGGTGCTAGCGTATGCCATGCAGGGCGCAGGTCCCTGACGTACCTACTGATGTTGAGAACGAACGGTTCTTATTACAGCTGTGGCTGCAGAACCACTGCGCCTTTTTTGCCCCTGTCAGCTGTTGCCTGTTACTACGTGTTGTATGTGTGTTGGAGTGCCTTGTGGTGTGGCTGTTGTGGGTTTAGTATGCGTGTGTGTGTTGCCCCTTACTAATAGCCAACTTGTGTGTGCAGGACTGCGTGCTGGCAACACAAACGCAAACAGCAAGCTGTGTGGTACGTCTGGGTGTGCATCGGGCTGGTTCACAAATCGATGTGACTGTGCGGCTCAGGGACGTTTGTAAGCCAGACTGCTGGACAGCAGCGACTGCTACAAGCAAGTGCACTCGGAGCCTTAGCTGTTGAGTACATGGTGCTCTAAGTTGCTTGGAGCTCGTGAATTATATGGCGGGAACGCATGCGTTGCCGTGCTGTTTGCATGTGCTGAGCACTGGCGCTGTTCTTGAGTTGTTCATGTTGCTGCAGCTGCGGTTGGTCCCGGCTGGTCTGCGGTGTGCAAGCAGTTGACCCATACGCATGCAGCATCCATGATCTACTCCTTGAATCCACATATTTTGTGGATGAGTGCACTGATACTGCTCGGGCCCCTTTTGTAATGGAGAGGTTACATCAACACCGTGTCGAGTCATGATGCTAGCACAGCAGACCGGAATATGAGAACGCCACGCTTGACGCCACTAACAACTACGTATGCGCAACACATGTGAAGCATTGTCGAGCACAGTCTCAGGAAAAAGTAAGCCCTATCGCGTTACACAGACCAGCCGGGCTGCCTGCTCGTGATATGCAGGGTGCAGGGATGCGCAAACAGACACAGCAAGCCGAAAGAAACACGCTCAGGTCTTGAAAGACAGTGCCCTGCTCACTTAGCACTTGCAGCTCAGCTGCAAGGCCCTGACACTGTGCGGCGCTTTCAACGCCTGACGCAGTGCCCTGCTGGACAATGCCATGCATACGTGCTTTGCAGCAACATGCCGACCTTGCTTAGCCGTCACTATGGCTTGCAGCAGCGATTGATTATGCGTGTGCTTGCATGCACCGTGTGTTGCATGCCTTGGCACATTGTAGACATCATCAATGGCCACAATGATCAGTCCTGTGCACACAGCGGTGCGGCAACGAGCTGACATGGTTCAGGACCCCAGCAGTTCTTGTTGCATGCGCTGCACAGTATGCACATGCAGGCATCAACCAAATAACAGTCATCAGCGCAGCTACAATGTCGCAAGCAGCCATGCAGCAAATCATGCGGCCCCAGACTCACAGCCTGCTGCAATGCCACAGTCTATCATGGAACATGCGTGGACCCTATATATAAGCACCTGTTGCGCCGCACATCACGATAGATGCCAAATGAGCCGTAACACTCTTCTCATACATTGCACCCTGTCTAGTCACACATCATGGGGAGCCTGTACACACTCACATCTACAGCACACACAGACTGCAAAACACACACGCTTCAAAGCCCCAACCGCTGCATATACACCTCGTTCCCAGAGCCGCAGCAACTCCCACTGTCCTACAGTATTGGCGTTGCTAAAAGCGCCACGTACCCCACCCGTGGCTAAAAGATTGCCTGCCTGCCTACATCTACATGCACACCGACACGCCACAGTACGCCAGGCAACACAAGGTGTTGCTGCTGCAGTGCGCGCAGCCCATCCAATGCCGGAGGTGCCCTGCCGCTGCAGCAGCAGCAGCCAGCAAGGCAGCGTTGCGCTGCTCACAGGATGATGTTTGGTGTCTGCACGCTCTCCTTGATCTCCTTGTGTGGCAGCACCACTGCGCCGTTCATGTAAAGCTCCTGCTTGACCTGCACGTCCTCGCCCAGCACGCACTGGTTCTCCAGCCTGCACCAGCTGCCAACCTTGCTGTCCCAGCCGATGATGCACTTGTCAACCTGCAGCAGAGGGTGGCAGCAGCAACAGCAGCAGCATGGAGCTGAGTACAACTGATGATGGTCAACGTTTCAGTGCACCAGCTGCATCAGGCATATGCTCTAAGCAGCAGCAAACATCCGCACAAGATGTTGATCCGGTTGCAGTGTGAGCACGGGCATCCTCTGCAAGGTGCCGAACACCACGCAGCACACACCAAGCCGTCCATCGTCCTGCAGTTTGCCAGCAACAGACAGCGCTGTCCTGCATGCACACATGTGGCGCTGGTATCCATGCATTCAGCGGCAGCGCCTCACCTTGGTGTGCTTGCCGACCTCTACTCCCTTCATGACCACGCAGTTGCTCAGCCGCACGCCATCACCAATCACGCAGCCCTCGCCAATGCTGACGTCAGGGCCAATCTTGCAGTCGGCGCCAATATTAGCGCTGGGCGCCACCAGCACGTTGCCGCTCACGCCCGGTGCATTGTACAGTGCTGACGGGTTGTGGATGTTCAAGCTGTCCAGGTGCAGGGTCAGGCCTGGCAGTAGGAGCGGTAGGCAACATGTGACGGCAGCAGGTCTAATGAGGCCACATGTATGTCTGACGGGAAACCACCTCCGTGCAGGCATCGCCAGCAGCAAGCAGAACACAGGCCTGATACAGCCGGCACTGTACAACCAACCAGCTGTGTGCTTGCAAAGGTTCAATCTCAACAGAGCTGCCCCCCTGCTGCTGCGCCTCACCCTTGAGGTAGTCCTTGGGCTGTCCCACATCCATCCAGTAGCCTCCCAGCGTGAAGGCGTACAGCTGGCCGTCAGCAGCCACGTGCGGGAAGACTTCCTTCTCAATGCTGGTGGGGCGCAGCTCGATGCGCTCCAGCACCTTGGGGCTGCAGCAGTAGATGCCCGCGTTGATCTTGTCGCCCACAAACTCCTTGGGCTTCTCCACAAACTGCTGCACCTGGCCGTACTCGTTGATGATCAGCACGCCGTACTTGCTGGGGTCGTCAACCTGCAGGGCAGCCACACCAGGCGGCAACATGTGTTGCCACTGCTGCTGTGAGCATGCTGTACTTGCTGGGGCCATCAACAGCGAGACAAGCACACCAGGTGTCAACACATGTTATAATAAGCTGAGGCTGATAAAATACTACATTTACTGCTTGTCCCACTGCTCTAGGAGACTCCTGCTTCGCACAGCTGCCTGCTCTGAATGCAGCAGTACGCAAATCTGAGGGCAACTAGTGTCGCTGCCGAGCAAGCATGTTGTCACTAGCTGTGCGAGCTACAAAGGGAGGCCTGCTATTAATCAAATGTGCTGTGCAGCTGTTGCTGCTGCTGCTGCTGGTGGTGGTGTGTGCTTGCTGCTGTTGCGCACCTTGGTGACCAGGATGGTTGCCTCTGCTCCCCTGGCCCTGTGGTAGTCCAGCATCTCCTTCAGGGGGTACTCACACACCACGTCACTGAGGGAGCGGATGGGCAGCACACCAGGAGCAGCAGCAGTAGCAGCCACAGCGTCAGGGGCAGGCACGTCTCTCAGCATAGTGCAAGCATAAGTGGACACAAGGCTGCTACCAAGCAGCCTGCAGTGACAAAGGCCATTGTGGGTATCCTGCCCCGCATCTGTACACCCAAAGCTGGGAATAATGACGACAAGCAAGTCGCGCACTCTCTGGTGCGTCTGTACTGTTGCTCAGCACGCTGTTGCGCTGCTGCTGCAAGCACCACCCTTGGCCTGATTGTCAGGTCTGACGCGCTGCTGTGCGCACCTGTTGAGCACAAAGAATGGCTGGCCGCTGCCGTCATCCAGCAGCTCCTTGGCCAGCGCCAACGGGCCTGCAGTGCCCATGGGCTCCTTTTCCTGCAAGCACATAATCGTCAACCAGACCGCATGATAAATGGAGGGTCAGGCGTCCAAGGATACCTCGTCACGATGCTGAACACCCTGAGCTCAACAGTGGACCAAGCAGCAGCATTGTGACATACGCAAAGCAGACTTTGGCTGCAATTAAGCAGATATGTTGGACAAAGTGTCTACAGCTGCTGTTCAGTCAGGGTTGCGCAACATCTACAGTACAAGACTACCGTACTGCTTGATGCTGCGTTCTGCAAGCCTGCGCCCCACAGCTGCTATAGCTGATGCCAGCAACAGCAGCAGATATTATTGGCAAGTACCTACCTGTGAGCAGACAATCTTCACGCCAAGCTTGGGCTCCCACTCTGCAATGAAGCCCATCATCACCTGCAGCAGCACACATTGCACGTCAGCTGGCGGACACCAAGTTGAATGTCAACAATACAATCATGAGCTACGATCATGGTGCAGGCTGCGATCACTGCTCAAGCGACGTGCGCCGGTGCGCAACCGCTGGCACCGACAATCCCAGTCCAGTTTGAGCCTCACCTCTGGCCGATAGTTGATTGCCAGGATCACCTCTGTCACTCCAGCGCTTTTCAAAGCCTGCGTATAGAAGTAAGCATAACGGTTGGGCGTCGCTCTCAGCTTGCTGCTGTGCAGTGAGTCCTGCTGAACTGCTAGGCTGAACTCGCGCACCTCAATTTGATGCACAATCATAGGCTTGTTGCAGAATTCAACCAGTGGCTTGGGAACGGTAAGGGTCCTGAAAGCACGCAGTGTAAGCTTAGTCCTGGCCTGCTGCAGCACCAGCCATGCCAGCGCGCGCATGCACAAAGCTGCCGAGACGCTCACAATGGACGGAGGCGAGTGCCGAAGCCACCGACAAGAATAAGTGCCTTCATGTTTGCTGTGTAATGTGCAGAGAGGCGGGTGAAAGAGGCAGCAGCAAACACAAGAACCTTGTGTGCGCGACGTCTGTGTACAAGGAGCTCACGAAACAATAAGATGGGTGCATGTATTGACTTGGCAATGAATGTAGGGCGGCCACTAGTCACGCACGCACGCTGGACCCTGCACCGCAACGGTTGAAGCACAACGTCCTGCCAAACGAACCAGCAACGGCATAGCTTTTCGACGCAGCATATTGTCTTTCGACTTTCAACCACTCTTTTTGTTGTTTCGTCTCGACGCTGGGTGGGTTGGTAGTGCGAACCTGTCAGCGTTCCCCACAGTGGGCTGGTGACACAAGCAGCAGGCTCAACGGAGCTGGTGTCTGTAAGCATCCTCAGAAAACGCACTGTGAGGTAGTATTGCGAGGGTCAGGCTTCCAGTGCTTTCTGCACGCATGCTGTGACAGGGCTGTTCAGAGACACGCCGTGACGGTATGCTGCATGCATGTCTGAACAACTTGTGCCTGTGCATCCATCTTTGGGCGGTGAACACGAAGCTCAAAAAGGTACTGCTATAACAGCACTTAATAGCACAGCAAGGTAGTGAGTGCATGGGCCGCTTTGGTAGATCCACGGCGTGGCTGAGGGGTACATCAGGGTTTCAACTGGTGCAGCAGTTCACGTACTGGCCGCACACTCCCCTTGATCTAATATGAGTCTTGTTTACATGCATCTTACGCTAAACCTAAGAGCATGTCGAGTGGAGCATAATGACATGTGACGTAGCATATGTGCCGTTGAGGCGCGCTCTTGGCGAAAGGCATGCTGGAGTGCCACGTAGTGACGAACGTATATATTAGAGTGCTTATTTCTTTGTGCCAGCAGCACAGTGATTGTGGTGGACCACCTAGTGTCTGGCGCCGGTCTTCTACACGTTCTGTATACCACGTAGCAGCTTAGCACCGCTTCTAACCTGAGTTACAGGGTGATTAGTGTTTACCTACTTTTTGAACATGCTGGCCGGGTGTTGGCGTACGGCGCCAGCAGCAGCGGGAGTGCTGCAGCAAGGGCTGAGATGCCTTGCTGCTCATGCTGCTGTGCTGGACCCATTTCAGCAGCAACAGCAGCAAGAAGAGCCTCAAATGGCTCTCATACCAGAAGTCAAAGGCAGGATCCACAGCACGGAGTCGTTCAGCACCATTGATGGTGGGTCACAGTACTCTGTGGCCTCTGCTGCTGGTGTTCACCTTGCTCAGCTGCACAGGATGACACGCACGCATGCGCACATGCTTGGCATAACTCTGAGCTCAAGCTTGTGCTGATCTCTGCGAGCAGCTTGCTACATGGTGCGCACATGGTCATGCTAGTTTGCTGCTGTTCTTAACTGCTGCACTTTCTGCGTGTCATCCATGTGTGCTGCAGGGCCTGGGGTGCGCTTCCTGGTGTTCACACAGGGCTGCGGCATGCGCTGCTTGTTTTGCAGCAACCCAGACACATGGGCATCCAGTGGTGAGCAGCAGCAGCAGCAGCAGCGGCGGCAGCACATCAAAGCAGCAGCGCTTTTTACATGCTGCCAGCCTGCAGGCCTTTGGCGCAGTTGCAATGGGTTGTAGATCATGGCAGTAGATCATGGCAGCAGCGCCCTGTGCCGATGCATGATGGCGAAACCATGCACACGTTGGTGAAGCATTTAGTCGCGTCGATAAACTCTGCACAACAACGCATGTGCTGCAGGTGGTGAGGTGGTCAGCAGCAAAGAGATTGCAGCACAGATACGCAGCGTGGCGCCCTACTTGAAACCCCAGGGTGGTGGTGTCACATGCAGCGGTGGCGAGCCGCTGCTGCAGCCAGACTTTGTATCTGCCATCTTCCAGGAAGCGCATGCCATGGGGCTCACCACATGCTTAGACACCACAGGCCAAGGCAGCAAGCATCACCACTGGTGGGTGCACCTGGCAGGCCACGCGGCGCACTCCTGCTGCAGCAGCTGCTGCCGCTTGGAATGCTGTATGTTTGACCGGCAGCAGTACGTCATGCTTCAAGTAGTGGTGCTTGAAGCAGTGGTTTGAACGCGGAGTGCCAGCTGCTGCACTGGTCGGTGTGATGTGTCATCAGCAGCGCCTGCAGCTGCATGCACTGCGCTGCTGTAACTAGCCTCCACGTTTTCCCCGCTGCAGGGACAAGGTGCTGCCGCTGACCGACATGGTACTGTTCTGCATCAAGAGCCTGGACCCGCAGCGCTACACCGACCTCACGGGGCTGAAGCAGCAGGGGGCGCTGCGCTTTGCGGCAGAGCTGCAGGCGCAGGCCATCCCCTTCTGGCTGCGCTACGTGCTGATGCCGGGCATGACTGATGCCCCTCACGACATTGACAGGCTCACCGAGTTTGCGCTGCAGCAGCCCAGCTTGCAGGTGCGAGGACAGCAGGTGGTGGTCGACATGCCCTGAGGTGCATGCTTTGGGGTTTGCAGTATGCTTGTTGGCTTTGTTGGCAATAGACATGCGCTTTCGTGGCGGTGTGTGCTGGTGTATGCACTGGTTGCAGTGCCAGCAAGTGGTGCCGATGAGTCACCAACAGCAGTTGCATCGTCAGGTGCTTTCTGCACTGCCTCCAAATGTTGTGGCAGTGTGCGGTACATGTTTGCTGGCGTGAGTGCTAGTGCATGTTGCATACTGCACCCATGTTGACCTGCCATGCTACTGGCTGTGTGCCGCTGTGCTGCAGGGTATCGAGCTGCTGCCCTACCACCAGCTAGGAGTGAACAAGTGGCATGCGCTGGGTATCAAGTGCGTGGCAGTGCACGGACGCTCCTAGCCTGTCAGCTTGCAAGCAGGCATGCTTTCACTTATGTGTAGCTTGCTTGTCTTGGCATGCCATGGAAGGACAAACGCTGGACGATGCTGGGCAGCACTCTCATGCCTACAGCAAGAACCACGCGGGCTTGCTATGGGTCAGGCACACCTTGTGTGATGAAGGCAGTGCTGCTGACATGTCTCTGACTTCAGCATGCTGTCCTGCTGCTGTGGCTGGCTGCTGCAGTTACCCACTGGAGAAGATGCAGCCGCCGCCTCTTGCGCACACGCTGTCAGTGATAGACAGGCTAGAAGCTGCTGGTTTGAACGTCATCTGCGACGCCAAGCGGCAGCGCAACGAAGCAGCCGCCACAGCAGCTATAGCAGCAGCACGCACAGCAGCAGCAGATGCAGTTGCGAGGCAAGCTGCTGGGTAGGTGCACGCAGGCTGCTGCTGGTCTTGAATAGGTGTTGGTGCTGAACTACTGTGGTCCTGGTTCATCGTCAAGGCACAGCGTTTGGCGTGTGCTGCCGTGCAAATCCAGCTGCACGTTTGGCAGTTCACATTCGTGACCGATACAGGCGGTCTTGGGGCTGCAAGGGTCTCAACTTGTGCTCCCAGCATACAGTGCTATTAGCTGCTGTGCTAAACACTTCTGGCGTCACATGCATGCACAGCGTGCTTCTTACCGCCACCCACCAATTTGGTGCTATATACCAGGCAATGCCATGGCATGCTTGCAACTGTGTTTGTTTGTGTGTTCAAGAGATCTGTGTACCAGCAGGTGTTGTGCCAGCATTAGATTCGTTTGAAACCCAACAACGTGGTCTGTGTGTGCGATGCTTTTCACTGGCAGCCACCTGTATGTCTGATTGTGATGCGAACCCTACTGTGCTGTTCATCACCTGCAATGTTGGTGGTGTGGATGTCTGTGTGTGCTTGCGACCTTCACCTGCACTTCAGTGTGGTCGACAAGGCATCCTGTGCTCTCCTAGCTAGCGTCCTGGTGGCACTGTGTACTTATGCATGCCACTCACAACTTCAATCCATTCTCACTGGCATACGTATCTGTCGCAGCCCCAGTAGTAAGTGCTTGCTGTCTGGGGGCTGATGGCAATAGCCAGCCCTTGGGACAAGGAGGTGTTGCTGCAGCGCCCAGCACCCTGCCAATGTGTAGGGCTGCATGGCACCATGTGTTTTATCTTTCTGTCTCATTGCATTGTGTGGAGTCGAGCGTCTATTTGAGCGCGCCGCGCTTGATTTACTGCGTACGTATATGTGCCTTCTCTGTTGCGGTAGCTGCACAGCCTGCATTCCACTTGACTTGCAGGGGCACAAAGGCTGCATGCACAGCCATGAGTGCCGAGCGCACACTGTTTCATTTGCGCAACCGCCCATTTCCTAGATATGCTGCTGCAGGGCACAGGCACGTCATGTTTTGGTGTGATTGATGCACGTCAGCTGCACGCCGCCTGCCTGCAACTGCTCGTGTCGATTTGGGGTCTGCTGGGTTTCTGCCAGGCAATTTGCCGTATGTGTCAAGGGGTGGACTATGGCATTGATTTCCAAGGTGTGCATATCATTTTTTTGTGTGTTCCATATGTTGTGCTGCTGCCCACTGCTGACAGTGGCAGGGCAGCAGGGGGCAGCCTGACTGCAGTTCTCGTGTGGATCACACGGGCTGTCCGGCAGTCAGGCGTAATGGACGAGCGGCTTGTTCGTAGAAAGTTGTTGTCGTCGTGACCGTGATGTTGCATGATGGGGTGCATTTTCTGATGGACCAGCTGCAGGGCCACCAGCTGGACTGAACGGCCAACTGCACCTGGCCGCGGTGCACGTGGGGTGCATTAATTGGTGAGCTTAAGCTTTTTGCGGTATTTAACGATCTTTGGTTGCATTTACAGGCGGCCATTCAGCTGTACGGCATGCTCGGCCGGGTTGCCTGACAACCAACAGTTGCGGAAACACCCCTGGGGTGTGCTGCTGGGCAGCAGCTGCTGCAGCCATCTCAACAACCGACCAATCACGAAATTGCAGTGCTAGAACGAGAGGAACATGCTTAAAGACTCACCTGTCATACCGTTTCTCACCCCGCCGATTCGTCTACCAATAAACACATGTTTATTGGTCACTGTTAAAGTCAGTACCTGCGGTTGTCATGACATACGTTTGGTGCCATTCGCTATTTCAGTCTGCAAGGCGGCAAAAGGTATCGAATGATCATACTTGTATCTGCAAGCAAATTACAAACGTTTCAGAACTGCGAACAGCGTGAAGTCCCCACAACTCTCGTGCGGGCAACTACTCGCAGCGTGGGGTAGGAGGAGCACGCACGTGAGCCGCTGAGACGCAGTTGAGTCTTTGCGGGATCATGTGAAGACGCCGTTTGAAAGGCGTTGCTTGATGTTGCTCTGTCCCGGCCGGGCTGACTGGAAGGCAGCCACAGTAGCACGCAATATTAATAGCATGCAACAAGCACTGTTCTTATCAACTGTGCACTGCTGTCCGCTCTCAATCACAAGCCAACAAAAAGGTACTCAAAAAGGACGTGGCCTGGTGTTGCAGTCACACAGGGCCTGCTAAGAATGCCCTGACCGGGCAGGGTGCTGCTGTGCACAGCCAAGTACCCTCCAAAATGGCCTGCCACTTCTCACAGCTAGCTGCAGTCACAAGACACATCATGCTTAGAGCCCAAACTCATCCCACACTACTCAGCTAAGTCTCAGCTGCACTTCCTGCAGCCACTCCACCTCCACTCTAGTCAGTGTCTCCAGCGCCTTACTGCTGCTAGTCTCAGAGGGCTGCAGAACATGCAGAATGCTGATGATCTTGTCACTGCACAGCTCCTGCATTTTGTGCTGCAGCTGCAGGGGCTGGGCAAGTCACACGCAGCATTCTGGTAGGAACGGCCCTTGATGAAGTTGCCTTCAAAACGCTCCATGCGGAAGAGCCAAATCAGGTGCGTGCTGCTGCTGCTGTGCTTTGTGCTTGTTGTGGCTGCTCTTGCTGTTGCGCTTGTTGCTGCTGAGCAGTAGCTACTGCTCTTGTTGGTGTTGCGCTTGCAGCTGCTGCCAGCGGCACCACCTGCATCTTCAGCAGTAGTAGCAGCAGCTGCTGCTGCCACCTTGAAGCTGGCTGGGTCGCGCATGAAGGTGTCTGCATCAACCTCCATGAGCTGTTGCCCAGGAATTTGGCTCCTGCCAGAGCAGAGTTGACCATGCTTGGGGTGACCTCGTCAAAGCTGGCAACATGCTGGAGCCCACCATACGGAAGGGTGAAGCCCATGGCATTGTTCGGCATGCGCTGAGTGCCAGTGATGTTGCCCTCACCACCACCGCTGCTGCTGCTGCTGCTGCTGCTGCTGCTCCTTCTGCTGCTGCTTTCACCGCCACTGCTGCTGCCTGCACCTGCACAGCTGCTGCTGGAAGCGGTGCCAGTCCCGCGCTGCTGTTTGATAACGGGCTTTGCTGGTGATACTGGCTGCAGGTACGTGAGCACAGCAAAGGCCAGGGCAGTGCTGCTGGCCAAGCACAGGCCGCTGCAGGCTGCAGGCAGGATGTCATGGTACTCTAGCGTGCCCAAGTCCATGTAGCCTTTGCAGTGGTAGTACACTGCAGCAAAGCCTGTGCCTAGTATGGCCTGGAACTGCGTCAGCAGCCCGCTGAGACCCAGCACCCATATTGATGGCTCAGCTGACAGCCCTGGTACAGAGCTGTGATCCCAGGTGCCCCGCGCTGTCTCAGCCTGGCGCGAGCCCATGTACAGGTGCTGAGCTGTGGCCAGCAGGGCCTGTACAGCCTGCCGCGCCCGGAACGCTGCGCTGGTTGTGGCAAACTGCCCGCCGCTGGTCAGCCTGCTTGGATGAAACCACATGGGGTCGCCGCGCTCCTTGAAAGCAAGTTGCTGAGCACTGCAGGCAGGGCATGAGTACACAGTAAGGCAACGCACAGTCAGCAGCAAGAGGCAAGTGAACTTGGCTGGACTGCTGCTGGTGTAGGAGAGATAACATGTCAGCTGGCAGCAAAGCATAATTTACCACACATAGGCACATGCAACATCTGCAAAAGCTGGTGTAGCCCAGGACGGTTGGCCTTACTTGATCTCCTTCAGTGCTGACAGCAGTTCAGCTTCCAGGTACATGACCTTCTCCACTGCGTTGTTGAAGCTGACTGGCATGGCCTTGAACCACGGCTTTGAGGTGCCTGCAAGTGCTGCTGCTGCTCTCTTGCTGCTGCCAGGAGGGCGCCCACCCTGCGACGGGCAGGTGAAAATGCTTCAGGTTCTGGACTTGGAGGTGGTTACCATCTGAAAGCAAAAACCTGAAGCATTTTCACCAAGGTACAGCACTTTGCATTCTTTCTGCAGGCATTTGCCAGCTCTTTGCATCTTCAGTAGGTTTGTGCATTTGAAGAGCTTCTGTAGGCTGTCCTAGTATGCACACAAAGTGAGCAGGCTGAAGTTCACCTTGCAGCCCCACCACGCATCCACAAGGCGGGTGATGGTCCTAGAGGTGGCAGGGAAAGCCAGGTCAACCTGCACAGGAGCATCAAAGGTTAGAGAGATGATGCCACACCCAGCTGCTGAGCAAAGCTGAGTACCGCCTGTTGATTCACCTGCAGCTGCTGGATCCTGCCATCAGCATCCTTTTACTCAATAATAATAATAATAATAATAATAATAATAATAATAATAATAATAATAATAATAATAATAATAATAATAATCAATCCTTGTAAGCCATATCCTTGTACTCAATGTGGCGCTTGCAAGTGACCTGCTCCTCTGAAAACAGGGCGAGAGTGCGGCCAAGCCACAGTCAAGCTTACTACCCCAAATATCATCAGAAACAAAACGCAACAACTTGGTGGATGCATCAGTCAACGACAACACATTGCGCAATTTTTCAGCGCCGCCAGCAACATCACGCAAAACAGACCGAATTTCATCAAGCATAGTATCCCTCTGAGCAGAAGTAGCGGGACAATCAAACATCAGATGTGACAAAGACTCAACACCCTGACCACAAGCAGGACATGCTGTGTTAGAATCAGCTCTGCTGCCACCATAACGAGGCTTCTGACTGACTGACTGACTGACTGACGGACCGTATTTCTTTTTAGTAATGGACTAGTGGTTACCCGTGGCTCCGCCACTCGCATCTGGCACGGAAGACAGGCATGGAGGTGCATTGTGTTGTTCAGGTGTGCTGCTGCGGGACAAAGGTGGCCTGACATCTGTCCGAACCCTTTGGTGTGAGGCAGCTTTGGTAATGCCTTGTCGCGAATCGAATTGACAAAACTTCAATTGCACCTTTACTGCCGACCTGTCTCCATGACTGTTCTGATAACACTTGGGGTTTGATGATGATGATGATTGCGCAATGTGTTGTCGTTGACTGATGCATCCACCAAGTTGTTGCGTTTTGTTTCTGATGATATTTGGGGTAGTAGGGGGGTGTGCCGAGTGATATCTAGGAGCATTGCTGAGTATCTTGTCCAAGCTTGGGATGTGCGTAATATTTGCAAACACAATGGAGCAGTGCTCCCTCTTTCTTCCGCTCCTGAGGGGCGCGGGGCCGATGGCGTTGATGCTATGGCTTAATGGGTAACATGATGATGATGATGATGATGACTTGGGGTTCTACATGCAGGGGTGTGCTGCTGACAGTTGGTGTGTTACATAAGCAAAACGTGGCCAGCGGCTTGTTGCAGCATGTGACATTTGCAGCTACCGCAACCACTGCAGCTGCAGCATGATAGATTATAAATACATGCCAGAGCTCCAGGGCCGAGTTCCTCAAGCACGCTGTTCCAGTGCCGAGTGTGAAGCTCAAACCCCGATGCCCTGGAACACCTCACGATACACAACATTCTTAGTGAACACACCAGCTGCAATAGCCGCAGTAGCTGCACGGAAGCCCCCAACCACCAACACCTTGAGGGCACTCCAGATGCCAACCCGCGAGAAGGCAACATACAACTGACCATGCGAGAACACAATGGATGCGTAAACTTCAACGCTGCAGTATGTGGTGTAGCTGCTGCCTTATGTAAAGGAAATGGAGTAAAGACAGCCACGCATTGAACATTCAAGCACTCTGAACCATGCAACATAGCATGCAACAGGCAAGTATGTGCTGACCCGCAGCTGTGACTGGTGTGCTTCACACTGTTGTTAGCTTACCAAGCATCCACAACGTGATCGTAGCAGGCGCCTGCATAGCAGTCCAGATATGCAATACAAGTGGATCAATTGCCGCAGGGCAGCCGCATATAAACCGAACCACCTTCAACAGCCCAGCTCTGTCAGTGACAGCAGCATGCACCCAATACCTGATGCTACACTTCTACACTGCCGAAAAACCCCGAACCACCACCCAGCTAACAGCGTTTTGTTGTTTTGTTGCCACTGTACCAATTACACAACACAAACATTGCCACATCACTATTGCAAACACGCTGTCACGGCACAGAAGCATATTGAACATTCTTGGTCCGAAACGCGCGCAGGCGCTTGGAAGCATTGTTGAAAGCGCCCAAGAAGAGGCATTGAGGCCGAGGAGCTGCGTACTGTCCTTCGAGGCGATGCTCGCCTGAGGTTTGTTCAGTGCTGCAGCATACTGCGTCAAACGTCGATAAATCTTACATAAGCTGATATAGATGCTCTTCGCAGGGATTGGGTGGGCTGTAAAAGACTAGCAGCAGGATGGATGCGCAACATCAGTCGCCCAAGCAGCAACTGGTTGCAGACCTGCGAAACCTTTTCCCAGACAAAACTGCTGAGTGGAGAGCGCACGCTGCCTTGGCAGTCGGACAGCTGCAGGATGACGTGGCAGCTGGCTTGGTGATGCCGAACGTTGATGCCGAGGACAAGCGTGCTACCATAGAGGTTGCAGTTAAAGGTAGGCATGGATGGTTTCCTTGGGGATCTGTCTCCTCCAGCCCTTTGTAGCAACAACTGGCAGCCTTGTAGCAGGATAAAGTGTTGCTCATCATGAGCTGGCAGCAGCAACAAAGTGCCTGCCAATCAGCATGCTTGCAGCTGTGTGTAAAGCAGCCGTGAAGCCCCATGCAACAGCATGGCTGACTGCCAGGAGCACAGCGTGCAGCACAATATTGCAGCATGCTAGCTGTCATGCATGTCTGCTAGTCATCAGCATCAGCCGTGGAACCCCATGCAGCAGCAGCCCTGGTGGTCAGGTACACGAAATGCACCACCACCTGCATCATTCTCACTACCAATATCGTGCGTGCCTGCCTGTCAGCAGCAGCATGGTATTAGAGGTGAGATGCAGTGCATGCAGAAGTCATGACCACAGCGACCTGCGGCACGCACAAGGTGCCATGGTTTAGATTGCACTGTGCCCCTGGTGTCAAACGATCTTTGAGCAGCAGCAATGCTGAAATCCCTGCATGTTTTCAGCATGGGGTGCTGCAACCATGTGCACCATGTGACTGACGCACTGACTGCTCCAGGACGTATGAGGCTATTGTCTTCTTGGGCCGTAGCATTAGCATGAAGCAGCCCTGCACCAGCATCTTGCACTCCTTTGTGCTGCAGCCTGATAGTCTATGAATGCAGCATGGATTAGTTTATGAATGATTGTGCCAGCTGGGTTATCACATGCTGCCCGTGCCCACCAAGCAGAGCTCTGCCTGGGGGTATTTGCAGTGTGCTTGTAAAGCAGTGCCATGAGGCATGCTTGAGTGGTTCCAAAATAACAAGCAACTTCTGCATGCAACCATCCGGCGTTCTCATGTGTGCTGCATACCCCTGTGCTTTCATGCTGCGAGCTTTTTTGTTTGACCTTTTGCTAAACATCGCCCTGCCCGCGTGACCTTGATGCATGTGCTATTCATGGCTCCCACCTGGTTTCTTTTCTCGTCCCTCAGCAGCAGCAGCAGGTGAGTCATATATGTGCTTACAAGGCGGCCAAGCATGCATGGCCTGCCACTGTGTGGGGAGCAGCCGCCAAAACCCATGCCCCGGCAGTCCTGCTTATTAAGAGCACCGCATGCAGCACCACCTGGCGCATGGTAGCTACTTGTCTGCAACTGATTAGAATCAGCGAGGCATCTGAGGTTCAGATCCATGTGAAGGATTTCGCTGCAGCCAGCTGTGTTGCAGCAAGTTGCTGCAAGACTCTGCACTCCACTTGTTGCATGCAAGAGCGCCATGCACTCTGCGCACATGTTGATTTTTGTGTGCACCTGGCGCTGCCACAAGACAACACAAGAGGTGCCACATTACCATCCTGCACTCCTGAGTGCTGCATGCATACAGTATCGCTCATTGCATGCAACACTGATGTCTGCCCTGCTCTGCCTTGCCTTGCTCCTGCTCCTGCTCCATCATCTGCCATTCCTTGGTGGCCCGTGCTTTACCACAACAGTACCAGGTGAGCATTGGAGTTGCATGCATTGGTGGCATGCTGGCATCAAGTAGCTGCCTGTGGCGCAGGTCAGCAGTTGCTGCAAACTTTTCTGTAAGACTATTTGCTGGGCCCATGGAAGGCCCTTCCCCGGGGGTTGCTGCAGCTTGAACTGCCACAGCAGCACTGAGTAGTCTATGAATCTATTGATTATGCAAGCTGGGTTGTCACATGCTGCGCATGCCCACCAAGCAGCGCTCTGCTAGGGGGTATTTACATCACGTAAAGCAGTGTCATGAGGCATGCTTGAACACTTCCACAGTACCATGCAGCCCCTGCAACAGAATCCTGCGTGCTCATGTGGGCTGCATGCCCCTGTGCTTTCATGTTGCAAGCTTCTTTGTTTGACCTTTTGCTGAACATCGCCCTGCCCGTGTGTCGTTGCATGTGCGCTTCACGGCTCCCACCTGGTTTCTTTTCTCGTCCTGCAGCAGCAGCAGGTGAGTCATTGATGTGCTTGCGATGGTGCTTGTAGCAAGGCCGTCGAACCTGCATTGCCCGCTGCTGTTTGTGGAGCAGCTGCGAGACCCCATGCAGTAGCATCCCTGGTGGTTTGCAGCACTGCATGCACCTTGACCACCACCACCACTTGCAGCACGCTAGGTACTGATAGCACCAGTAACATGCATGTGTGCTAATGATTAACGTCAATGAGGCATTTGAGGTGCAGAACTACATGACGGACTTTGATGCAGCCAGCTTTGTTGCAACAACTAAGAGTCCAGCAACAAAACTATGCACTCCCAAATGTTGCATGCATCACATACGTTGCACACATTGCAGCAACAGTGCATGCTCCTTGCCATGCTTGCCTTCCCACACCTTGCTGGCATTGTCGCCCCTATTTCTCATTCCCTGCACGACGGCTTCCCCTTGTCCTGTGCCCATTTCTTGCCTTACGGCATGTTGCACGGCTATCATCCGATTATCACGGCTGTCCAGGTGAAGCAAGGGCAGCAGAAGAAGGTGAGGTGGGATGCCTGCCAGAATTGACTGACTTGACTTGCTGATTTGGCTGACGTGAAGGGGATGTTGGTACACAGGTATGTGAGACATGTGCATGGGGGATACCAATGCTTGGTGCACTGTGCGTCATGCACCGGGCCCTGGGGCATAGACCTCCTGCTAGTAAAAAGGACTTGTGGACAACCACAACCTCCTTGCACCCTGTTGTGTATGGACGTGCTTGCTCATGCTTGATCATCCCGGATGATCTCAAGCTCTCCACCCTTACTTGTATGGTGATGGTGTGGCCTTCGCCAACCCAACTTGCTGCAATCACCATCTCTCACTTCGCGCTTTCCTACACAGCCTGGATACAAGCCACCATCAAGCGCCGCTGCCCATGCTCTTCCAAGTATGCAGCCCATCTGAGCATGCCTGATTCTAACAACCAGGTCATCAGGGAGGCGGCCACAGTGGTCGACGCTGAGTACATCGCAACCTTTGCGCACGAGTCCCACATTGAGTGGAGAGTGGGTCAAACCCAACAGGTGTGGATTGCGTTGTTTTTAAGTTATGCTTTCTTGGACATGTTGACATCAATACGGACGAGGCTTTTTACTTGTGGGCGGTTGAGCATCAAGCACTTGATGCGGCCTGTTGCGGCAGACATACCACTTGCTCCTCATCCCACCCGTGCGCACATGGCATGCCAAGCTTGTTATCACATCCAACCTGCCAGCCTCAGCACGAGTGCTTTCCCCTCCGTATTCAAACGATGTTATGTCACACACACCTTGCCCAATCTTGGATGCAGGTTTCACTGCACTCTGGAGATGGAGACAGGCGGCGTGTTGTGAAAGCGAAGGTTGTTCTGATTGACTTTCGCAGCGACATCGTGATCCTCAAGGTAAAACGCTGATGTGGTAGTTGTGGGGAGTAGCATGTTGTATCACATGTCATGCCAGCCATGTACGCACATCAGCCATCGGCGCCGGGTGGGCGCGAAGATTCTGATGCATACAACCTCTGCAAGTGATAATGGCAGTGTCTGAGAAGTTGTCCCGCACAACTTTGATTTCGCCCCACCAAGTGATGTGGCCTGCTCCTGCGTTGTCACCAGGTTGATGAAAAGCTGCCGGAAGCGCCGGTCCTGGATGCCGCCGTGTCGCCTGGTGATCGCTACTACCTTCACGGCCAGTCTACCCAAGCACAGGCTGATAGCAGCTCCATCAGCCATGGGGTGATTGCTGCCACAGAGCTGGACGCACACTGCCACATACGTGGTGACATGCCCTCAGGCTATGGAGACTCGGGTGGGGGCTGCTTCTCCATTGAGACCGGCAAACTGATTGCTATAAACGTAGGCCGTGACGATGTTGCACACAAAGCTGTGTTGGTGCCTAGTGCAGTGATCCAGCACATGCTGGCGCAGTTGAAGAGCCCATAGATGGAGGACACTTGGTCTTGAAGCCTCAGCTTATGGCACTTGTTTTTGTCAAGCCTGCAGCAGCTATTTGTAAATGAGTACAACATATGTTGTGTTGGTATTACTGAGCCACATTGTGCAGGCACAGTGCAAATTGCTTTGGAGCAAATGCGCATGTATCATGTGCCCTTTGGGTGTTGGCAGTAGTGGGATTGCTTGTTGGCATTGCTGCAGCTTCCAGTGGCGCAGGCATAAACAACTATGGGTTATGAAATGTGGTTGAGCTGTGCGCAAAAGCCACGTGTGTGCGTGTTGGTGTTTGCCACTGCATGTCACTTGTGTTCTCCTCCTTCAAGCAGGCTTTCCCTTAATGCGTGTTGTTGTTGCACATTTGCTACTGTTTCAAATGTGGTGTGGCGCCAGTTGATTAGCTTCTTGAGTTTTCAAAAACTTTGATGGCGTACATGACTTTACCATTACTGGGTCCCCCTACCATTGCTAGGGCTCAAGGTGGTGGTGCAGTCTGGACTTACCTGTTGCATCGGAACACGTGAAAGCGCATTACAGTCGGTTCAGAAATATTGTTCAGGCGACCGAACTGCAACGAGGGGCATCAGACGCATCCGGTGTTGTCGTGTGAAAGTAGCGATGCAGCTTGAGGAGCACTTAAAAATGCTAACTAAGGACGTTCAACGACTTTAATGAACCGACAGCAGCTAGGGAACCACAAGGAGCAAGCAGCAGCAACAGCAGAAACCAAGCAGTAGCAGTACACCAATGCTGCACCCGCCTTATGGAGGCGTGGTGGGGCTGCAAGGTGAACTTCAGCACTTGCCTGCTCACTTTGTGTACTAGGACAGCCTGCAGAAGCTCTTCAAATGCACAAACCTACTTTCAGATGGTAACCACCTCCAAGTCCAGAACCTGAAGCATTTTCACCTGCCCGTCGCAGGGTGGGCGCCCTCCTGGCAGCAGCAAGAAAGCAGCAGCAGCACTTGCAGGCACCTCAAAGCCGCGGTTCAAGGCCATGCCAGTCAGCTTCAACAACGCAGTGGAGAAGGTCATGTACCTTGAAGCTGAGTTGCTGTCAGCACTCAAGGAGATCAAGTGAGCACCAACCCAAACTACGCCAGCTTTCGCTGATGCTGCATGTGTCCATGTGTGGTGAAGGATGCTTGACTGCCAGCTGGCATGTTATCTCTCCTATACCAGCGGCAGTCCAGCCAAGTGTACTTGCCCTCTTGCTGCTGACTGTGCGTTGCCTTACTGTGTACTCATGCCCTGCCTGCAGTGCTCAGCAGCTCGCCCTCAAGGAGCGCCGCAACCCCATGTGGTTTCATCCCAGCAGGTTGACCAGCGGCGGGCAGTTCGCCACAACCAGTGCAGTGTTCCGGGCGCGGCAGGCTGCACAGGCCCTGCTGGCCACAGCTCGGCACCTGTACATGGGCTCGCGCCAGGCTGAGACAGCGCGGGGCACCTGAGATCACAGCTCTGTTCCAGGGTTGTCAGCTGAGCCACCAGTGTGGGCTCTAGGTCTCAGCGGGCTGCTGAAGCAGTTCCAGGCCACTCTAGGCACAGGGTTTGCTGCAGTGTACTACCACTGCAAAGGCTACATGGACTTTGGCACGCCAGAGTACCATGACATCCTGCCGGCAGCCTGCAGCGGCCTGTGCCTGGCCAGCATCACTGCCCTGGCCTTTGCTGTGCTCATGTACCTGCAGCCAGTATCACCAGCAGAGCCCATTATCAAACGGCAGCGCGGGACTGGCAGCGCCTCCAGGTGCAGCTGTGCAGGTGCAGGCAGCAGCAGTGGCGGTGAAAGCAGCAGCAGAAGGAGGAGGAGCAGCAGCAGCAGCAGCAGCGGTGGTGAGGGCAACATCACTGGCACTCAGCGCACTCCGAACAATGCCATGGGCTTCACCCTGCCGTATGGGGGGCTCCAGCATGTTGCCAGCTTTGACGAGGTCACCCCAAGCATGGTCAACTCTGCTCTGGCAGGAGCCAAATTCCTGGGCAACAGCTTTGACAAGTCCAAGGGTGAGATCTGCTTCTGGGTCTTATGAATGTCTGTTCATTGAAAAGCCAAGTCCTGAAGTAGCAGTTTGAACATGACTATCGATGACAATAGCCACTCACTGCATACAACAACGCCAACAGCTTGTGCAGCTGTGCCGCGCCTTGCATTTTTGAATTCTGAATAACCGCCTTTTCAGCCCCTGCCAAACCCACATCAGTGTTGTGCTGACA
Source organism: Tetradesmus lagerheimii (assembly GCA_902809745.2). Taxonomy (NCBI): domain Eukaryota; kingdom Viridiplantae; phylum Chlorophyta; class Chlorophyceae; order Sphaeropleales; family Scenedesmaceae; genus Tetradesmus; species Tetradesmus lagerheimii. The sequence continues at coordinate 16,474 of CADDIJ020001074.1, read as the reverse complement.
CAACTCTTAATCAGCCTCTCTCCACACACCCTTATATATGGAAATTCAAGAATTCAAGAATTCAAGATGGGATTGCAAAGCACTTTTCCAATTAAGCCGCACGAATCCTTGAATTTTTGCCTCTGACCCCAAATATTCAAAAGTTCAAAGCAGACCAGATGGTTGCTGCACCCAGTTTGTGCATGCGTGCGGCTGTTCCAGGAGTGGCTTGGTAAATCAGGCAATGCTTGCTTGCGCTCTGCTCGCAGGCACCACTGCTCCTCCAGCAGACCTGATGCAGCAGCACAACCGCCCGAGTTTGTACGGCTTCCGCTCCATGCATGCTGGCGAGGTGTTCCTGATTATGAGGCAGCTGCTCAAGGCCAGCCTTCCCAGCGACCTCTGGGAATGGTGAGTTCTCCTGCCTGTGTCATTGTGAGTCTGCAGTGACCTGCAGCTGGGTGCTCTGCCAGGGAAATGATGGGGCACTGCAGGCTGTGACAGGCTAATGCTGACCTGCCTGTCCCAAAGGAGCTGCTATGATGATGATGCTGCTACGATGCCACATCCATCCTTTTGTATCGCAACAGTTGGAGGACGTTGTGCAGCGGATGAGAAATTTCCAGTCCCTGAACACAAAGATTGTTTTGAGTGCTTTTGAGGAGTGCCTTGTATGCCTATATCAGCAGTGGCAGGGATGTCCTGATAATCCACGTGATGCTGCTAGTGGTTGTGGCGTTTTCTATACTTATGAGAGGTGGTTTGCAGCTTGTTCCTATGACGATATGCGGTCAGCTCGTCCTGCTGCCTGGTGCCCTAAGTATGTGTTACGCACTGCTGGGCTTAACATGGAGCATGTGGGGTCTCTGACTCGTTTTCGTTTGGGTGCGCATGATTTGCGTGTGTGTAGTGGTCGGTGGCAACGCCCACCTATCCCACGTGATGAGCGTGTCTGTCTGCGCCCCGGGTGTTCCTCTGGGCAAGTCGAGGATGAGTTCCACATGATATTTGAGTGTCCTTTCTATGCGCCTGTCCGTGAGCGTTTTGCTATGCTATTCGAGCCCTTTGGTGGCTTGTCTCAGACGTGGACTAATATTACTACATGTCACCCTGCAGGGCCAGATATGGCCGCTTTCATGCAGCAGCGTCCTGCTTTGGTAGCTGCCTTTGTGCACTGTTGCTATCTGATGCGGTGTCAACCAGATACCGATCCTGAGTCTCTGTTGTCTTCTCAGTCGATTGCTCAGGTGATCGAGGATGTTGATGAGTTCTTCTTGGTAGTTTCTTCTCTTTCTGAGAATGTTGTTGATGACGATGATGATGATGATGATGATGATGATGATGATGATGATGATGTTGATGTTGATGTTTTCTTCGAGTGTCCCTCCCCCTATGAGCCTCTCGTTGGCTCCTAATGGGGTTCCCACTCCTTGTTGGGTGGAGTATGTAATGTAATGTATGTATTGATGCATGTGCATGCGGTACCCCGCATACTGTTGGTTGAGTGACATAATCAGGCCGGAAATCCACGCGGCTGAGAAGTTGGGCTGAAGCTCTGTTCACAGTGCACGTCACGTTCACACTCCGACACCAGTGTGCAAGGCTGGCCAAGTAACCTCACGCAACGCCAATGACAGCCGATTTTGATGCTTAGCATCCGGCGACAGAAGGTTTGAAAGTGCAAAATAACACAGTGTGACAAAGCATCCCGAGACAGCAGCACACGCTGCAGCAGCACCTGCCAGCATGGTTAAGCCGCTAAAGAAGTACAATACGAGGAACCAAGGGGTTCAGGTGCGTCGATCGTGCGTGACACAGAAAGCTGCAGCACCAGGCAAAGTAGCAGCTGTCAGCAAAACGCTGTTTGGCAAACAGCACCAACAAAATGCAGCCATCACTGCGCCTGCATGCGTGATCGTGTGCGTATCACCAAAGCACACCAGACACACCGCACTACTGAATGCAGCTCACAGCCAGCAAAACATATTCTGCATATTTGTCAAGCTTCCCCAGCGCTGCTGCAGCCCCAGAACGGCACCCCACACGTTCTGAGAAAAGGGCGCAGAGGGTTGTCCGAAAACCTCAATATCTAGATGCACGGACAACAACTGCATCTTTTAAGCACAGCAGAATAATGCTTTAATACCATTCTATCCATGTGCAAAAGCAGCGCAACCAACATTACGCGGGGTACCGACAGGGTTTTGGCACCCAGCCTGATTGTCAGGCCTCAGCCCTGACGCAACTCAACTGCACCACTTGCAGCACAATGCTGTACAGATTGCAGTTACCCATGCCAATTCTTCCAAATCATCACAGCTGACACACCAGGCTCACACAATTTCACCAATTTTTCTGCAGAAACCTCGCCTGACAGCATCTCAGGCTGACTGGAACAAGGTGCACCACATCCTAGCCAACTCATGGGATGGGGATGAGGCACACATGGGTGCAGCCAAGGCTGAGGTGAAAACAATATGCAAGCGTCACACCTATCATGTGCCTAAGAACCTGCCAGCTATGATCAGGAAATGGTATTGGCGCCTCAAGACTGAGGGTGCAGCTGCCACGCACTACAACCTCGCTGGCCGCCCGGTGAAGATAACGCAACAGCAGGTGCAGTTCTGCCTGGACGAGCTGATGGCGTGGAGGCAGCATGGCAGGTCTGATCCCTACCCCAGCATTGAGGTGTTGGCAGCATCGCGGCCTGCGGTGCAGCAGGTGCTGGATGGGTCAGGGGTAACAGAGGATACATTGATAAAGAGGATGAAGCAGCTGCGGCCAGGGCTGAAGCGTGTGATGCTGCGGGCTTATAAGAAGCTAACAGAAAAAGTTAGGGCGAATCGGCTTAAGCGTAGCGAGGAGCTGGTGAGGTACACAGATGCGCGGCTGCAGCGCCTGGTGTACATTGATGCCAAGGCAATGCCAATGCTGGTGAGCAGCACCTATGGCTGGGTAGATACTAATGATGAAGAGGTCATGCTGGAGCTGCAGCGCGCGCAGACGCGCAAGGCAAAAAGCATCATGCTAAACTACTACATAGCCGTGTGCGGGCTGGCAGGCGCGGTGATGCTGTACTTCTACACCGGCACCACTGGCCTGGGACCTACCAGGGACAAGAAAACTTTCAAGGCAAGTGTCACTGCTGGAAGTGGTGTGGGGGCCTGTTTGCCATGACATGCTCAACAGCCTTGCCCAGAATGCGCCGCCACCTGTCAGCACGGTTGCACTCATCTCCAGGAACCAGCCACACCATAGTGTAGCCTGCAGTGCGTGCTGCAACGCCCAACAGCTCATCCCTTTCTGCAGCACTGGTGTTGTGGTGGCTGCCACTGTTAGTGTAGCCCAAAGGCTTGTCATAGTGCTGCTGGCCCTGCACTCGATCAGCAGCTTGCCTGGTGTGACTGTCATAACGTCATACTTGTGCTGACTGACATGCTGCAGTTCACCACAGCTAGAAATTATGTCTGCTGCACCAGCCAGAGCACATGCTTCTGGTGCATACTTCTCAATCTGTGGTATGCTGTCTAGGATACTGTATGCTAGCATCTCCAGGTCACTGCCACCACCGCTGCACACTCTGCACGGCATATCCTTGCGCGCCTCCCGCTGCGCTGTGCCACCTGCTAAGTAGCACATGTGCTTTGGATTGTCACATGAACACTTATAGCTGTTCTTGGCACTGCTGTATGCTGTGTACTCTTCCAGTGATCGGGCATTGTCCTCACTGCTGAACTGCTTTGCTTCCAGTGTGCATGCGCTGACCTCGGCCTGCCGCCCTTACAGCTGCTGCTACTGCCTGGAATCAATGATTGCCACCCTGCAGACAAGGGATGGAAAGATAGCACAGAGCCTCACTTCCATGGAGTTTGAGTACATTATGGGCAACCTGTGGAAGCTGCTGCACACACGCAAGTTTCAGAGGCTGCTGCCCCTCGGCACTGACTACACGCTCAGCTTTGATGGTGACGGGTGCCACAGGGGGGCCGACTTGGCATCAGTTGGCATCCCAGCTGAAGCTATTGAGTACCACCCATCCAACAGCAGTGACATGCACAAGGTGGTGGAGAACTGCCATGGCAGTCTGCAGAACCACATGCAGTGCTGGCTGCTGAAGAGTGAGCGAGAGCAGCCTGACGTGAAGTTGCAGGTGGAGGAGTGCAAGGGGAAGCTGCAAAAGTACTTCTCTGATATGAACAACACAGGAGAGATCCAGAGGAATGTGGCCACACTCAAGGATACCTACCGTGATATTATTGCTAAAAAAGGTGGTTACCCTAGCAAGCGCTTAAGGCAGTAATGTGTATAAGCTGCTCATTGTGTGATGTGCTGTTGCTGGCCTGCTGTGCATGCTGCACTCAGCTGCAGCAGCTGCATGCTGCAGCAGCAGCTGCTGTTACTGTGATTGATGTCCCACCTTTGTTTGTGTGTTTGCTTCTGTCCCTGAGCTCCATGATGTGCATGATAGGTTGCTGGCATGATGGTTCAAGGTTTCATGGGGTAGGAGGACCATGCCCGGACCCTTGCCCCAGCACCCAACCGGACGTCACACGGAAAGGCTCAATCGCTGTGTAAGCGCCTGCGTATTATTTAAAAGCATGTCTTCGTTCTAAATTGGGTTGCATATGACCTGTCATGTGCCTAATACGATGAGTACTGCTGACCTGTTCTGTGCACCTCGCGGCCTGCGGGCACTCGGATCAGGCGTCAGCAACGCATCAAAACCTCTTGAAATCTTCAATACAACAATATCATACATATTCTATAGCGTTTGCCAGCGATTTGTGTGATGCTGTACAGCAACCTGCATCCGCGCCTTTCCTGCTGCTGCTCGCAATGCAGGCTGATGGCAGGCCACCGCAGCACAAGGATGGCCCCGCAGCGACTGCTGAGGAAGGTCAGAACTGCCAACAGTTCAGCACAAGTGATTATCAGGCTGTGGGAGGAGTTCGTGGATATCTCAAAGATGCTGGACAACTTCCATGGCAGCCAGCGCCAAAAGTTGATATTAGGTGGAGAGCAGCAGAAAGTGTACCAGGCGATTGCTGCAAAAATGGAACACGTGTAACTGGACAATGGGCATTGAGACGTGCACAAAAACCCTGTGGCAAGCAGAAGTGCTTACATTTGGTGACTTGATACACATGCCAAAATGCTGGCCAGCACCATGGTGCTACCATCATGCTGCTGGCCTACTGTGGCAGTATGTTATCTTGATGCAAACGACCGCACAGACACACTGCAAAGTGCCAATCACTGCATTGTGCAAGCGACACAAGCAGCTTCAGCGCCTGGCCATGGTATAACTCTGCAAACACATATGGAACTGCTTTGAATGACACACTGCAAACGTGAGTCCGACAGCAGAGTCTGCTGAAAACAGTAAACAGAACTTAGCACAGCTGCCCTACATACTGCTTGGATACAACAGCTGCCAGCAACAGTTTCAGCTCAGGTCACGAATTGCCAGTGCTACTGCTGCTGCATGCAGTAAGGCAATGTACAGGCAAACACAACCCATGACAACTGCAGACTGCAGCCCGCCTGACCTGCTGCAGCTCCAGAAAACAGAGCATGCAAATCAGTTAAAGTACTTAGTGCAATAATCAGAGTAGAAACATGGTGATGTACAGGTTCACCAGGGTGTGTAACATATCACCAGCTTGAAGTACTCCGGTGACAATGTCAACAACACACAGCTTCAACAGGATGCTGGCAATCAACATAGTTTCACAACAGCAGATCACTGTACCATGCATGTGGTGGCTGCAGCACACAGTATCTATAAGTTCATACCCACACCCAGGAATACCCCAATATCCATGCCTATGTACATGAAGCCAACAAACACCCACACACAGGTGCAAATCTGCGTGCACCTAATTCTTGCATGCATTGTTAGGTGATGGCAACCCCAGGAGCAGCCGCTTCCAAACACACAGCCAATGATAATGAATGTGGAAGAGGCTCTGTGAGTTGTGGCATAGCCATCTGCACGGCTGCGCACTTTGCAACCAAACAAAATCCTGATCATCTGCACACTGATGACAGCACAACCTAGTAAAGACAGCGTCGCGCAAGCTGCAACCAATCACACACGTGTCGACCCACCTTCACCACCACAGCCGTGATGCATTGGTAGGAAATGTGCCCAAAACTGATGTATGGCGCAGCCATCTGCGCGGCTAATAATTTTGCAACCCAGCAATCAGGTGGTAAAATGCCTGCACAACCAAGTCAAAACGACGTGGCCCAAGCTGCAGTTGATCACACACATGTCGCCGCACCTTCACCACCACAGCCGTGATGCATTGCACCACGTGTTAGCAAAGTCAATGCCATACAGCTTGCCCCAGTAGCTGTCCGCCTCAGTAGGCGACTATGACCCAAAGGAGTCACTGACAAACAAAACTGCCCAAACCCTGTGTATGGCGCAGCCGTCCGCACGGCTGCACAATCTGCAACCAAACAAACAAAATATGATGATCTGCACACAGATGACAGCACAGCTGAGTCAAATCAGCGTGCCGAAACTGCTTGCAAGTTGGAGCCAATCACACACGTGTCGACGCACCTTCACCACCACAGCCGCGATGCATTACACCACGTGCTAGCAAAGTCTATGCCATCATGGCAGCTTGCCCCAGTAGCTGTAGGCCTCTGCGGGCACCTTATCACCCACAGGCGCCACTATGGTAGGGAAATTGCTCAAAGCAGATGCATGACGCAGCCATCTGCACGGCTAAGCACTTTAAAACCCATCAAGAATTTGTAGGGATGTGCCAAAGCGTATGTTTGTGAAATTGGCATACGTATTTATACGTATGTTGCATACGTAAACGTACATATACGTATGTCTAATCCGTATGTTTTCGAGGCAGGTCCCAAGTACTTGCCGGAGGCAAGCAAGCGAACACTTTCGTGATTACAACATGTTTCTTTGAGGTATAATAATTGTGATCAACGCGACAAACGGCCGGTATGGCCTCTCTGTAGGCGCATACAAGCACAAGCCCACAGTGGCAGATGCCTGCTGTAACACCTGCCCAGGCAGATGAAGGCCAGGCAAACTTGATGCTACGTACAGGCCATTTCCAAGCAACAGCCATATGAAAACCATATTCTGTGCCAAATACAGCACCTGTTACTGCACCTCAACCACGTCAGCACCAGCACCTGCTGCAGCTGCATCACCACCAGCAGCAGCTGGTGCACCAGCACCGCTGTCTGCTGCAGGCTGCAGCTCGTACAGCTCACGCAGCAGCACCTCCTCATCCTGCCCCTCTGACCCCCTGAGGTTGCCTTTGATGAACACAATCATCTCGCCCAATGTGAGGTTCAGACGGTTGCGCCCTTTGGTGTACACCTGACCCCATGCTGACCAGTTGCGCTCGGCAGCACAGGCAGTAGCATGCATAGCCAAGAGGCGGCGTGCTGCCTTGGCCATGATGGGGAAGCCACTTTGAGCCATGAAGTTTGCCCACCATGTGCGTCTGTCCTTCACAGGGGCCACCAGCACCTTCTTGGTCTCAGGGTTGGTGGTCTTCTGTGTCAGGTTCAGCATGATGCCCTCACCCGTCACATCCTCACTGAGCGCCTGAATGCGGTAGCGGCCCCACTCACCCTCCAGCGCCACCTCCTCTGCTGGTGTGGTGACTGACAGGTTCTTGATCACCTGCAATGCAACCAAGGTACATATGCATCGGTGTTAATGTGCAAGATACAGGTACATGTAAGACATACTTGCACGCATTTGCTGATGCCCACCCCTCAGCTGTCTTGCTAAACTCTTCAACACACAGCTATTGTTGCTGCTGCAGCTGCCACTTTTGCAGTGCTGCTGCTGTTGTGTCAACATGCTGCAGTCTGCTACAGCTGTTGCTGCTGCTGTTTGCTACAGCTGCTGCTGCTTCAGGGCAGCAGCTAGCACAACACCACTTGCCCATGGCCCCCATGTTGGCCTTGGTGTGGTCCATCACAGTACCCAGCAGCTTGCGGGGCTGGCCATCAGTCAGCTCGTTGGCCAGGTCGTTGTGCAGCTGAATAATCCAGGGGATGTCCTTGGTCACACCCTTGGCCTGCACCACCTGTAAAACAGCAGCACATCAAAGGCAGGCCGCAGTCACTAAATGCAAAGCAAACAGATACTATCGAAGGTTGTATGACATGCCGCCTTCTTAATAGAGACCGGTGCAGACAGCTACATGGCTACATGGTGCCTGTCAGCGTCACCTATGCAATAAATACGCCCTGTGACATACATGCTGCATGCCGTACCTTCTCCTGCTGCACCTCCTTGTACAGCTCGGGGATGCGCTTGGTGCACAGCTCTTTGCGGCCTGCATTGCAGCAGTGGTGCAGCATGCAGTCGGTTAACCAGCCAACAACGGCTTACAGCTAGCCTCAGGCTGTTCATTTAAAATCACGCATGCTGTCCATCTACGCATTCATACGCGTCTTATACTCGGTGCTGCTACAGCTGCACAGTGCGATTGTGCTTACTTATCAAGGGGCAGCCCAGCGCTGCAAACGCGTCAATCAGGTAGGGGTCCTCAATGTGCGAGGGGCAACCACGGGTCACCAGGTACTTGGTGAGGCTGCTAAGAGCCTGCTCCTGCTGCTTCTTGGGCACGAGGAACTTGTTCAGGCCTGTGGGTGCTGTGCCGCTGCTGCTGCTGCTGCCAGCAGTGCCGCTGACAGTCTTGCCCGCTGTCTTGCCATGTGAAGCTTTGCATTCACCATTTTTGTCAAAGTGACTGCTGCTCGGCTGGGAGACGTTTGAAGGCGCCAGGCACTTGTTGCATTGGTCGCAGTGAAGCACCACCTTCTGACCTTTGCTGGGGTCCTTGGCATCAACTGGCTGCAGCTGAGGGTGCAGGTGAACCCAGCACGGCAACCTGCCTGCCCTTTTTGCGTTCTTAAGTGCCTCAAACCCTTCTTCCGGCGTCAAACGCTTGCCTAACACGTTGATCTTCCCGTCCTGTTGCGTATGTGCTTGTGACGGTTTGGGTGGCAGAGACATGGTGACTGGATTGCACAGACGTCTTGAACAAAAAAACGATACTATTCGATACCCTTAAACAGAATAACGCTGTAAGAGCTGCTGGAATGCCGAGATCTGGTGCCTGTGTTGTTTCTTGTTGTAACTACCGTATGTGGTGGCGTAGGTTACACATACGTATGCGGGGCGTATGCGTATGTAGGCCAAAAACGTATAAATACGTCCAATTTTTCATCGCATACGTATTCATACGTAGTTTATACGTATATTTGAAACATACGTAACATACACACATACGTTTGGCCCATCCCTAAGAATTTGGTACCTGCACACAGATGCCTGCACAACCAAGTCAAGACAGCGTCGCGCAAGCTGCAGCCAATCACACACGTGTCGACGCACCTTCACCACCACAGCCGTGATGCATTGCACCACGTGTTGGCAAAGTCTATGCCATACAGCTTGCCCCAGTAGCTACACGCCTCTGCAGGCGACTTATCGACCCACAGGGAGTCACCAACAAATGAATCTGCCCAAACCCTGTGTATGGCACAGCCGTCTGCACGGCTAGGCACGTTGCAACCTATTCACAGACCTGATCATCTGCACACAGGTGACAGCACAAACAGGTCAACACAGCATGGCACAAGCTGCAGCCAAACACACACGTGACGTCACACCTTTACCACCACAGCCGTGATGCATTGCACCACGTTTTTGCAAAGTCTATGTCATACAGCTTGCCCCAGTAGCTGTACGCCTCTGCGGGCACCTTGTTGCCCACGGGAGCAAACACAGTGCCATCAGGCGCACCATATTCACCAGCTGGCAGTGTGAGTGGCCCCACGTTGACTGCTGACAGCAGCAGCACGGCTTGGGGCGTCGGTGCTGTGGTTGTTGTGTTGGAGATGGGCGGGTAGGGGGATAGCACTAGCCAGGGATCACTCTCAAACACACCTGTTGGCAGCAGCAGCGGCAGCAGCAGCAGCAGCAAAGCCTACTTCAAAAGATGTATCTGATACACTGGCAGGCAGCGCTGCAAAGGTGCCGCAGCTGCAGCGTGCGGCTTTCCAATCAGCGGCATACAGCTCAAGCTGTAGCATTGTACAGTTACAAGGCACAAGTTCTACAACATCCCTGGCTTATTCCGGCGTGCGTAAATTAAGGAAGGGGCAGTGCCATTGTGCAGGGCACGCAGCAGATCATGTGACAACAAGACATGCATGCGTTCCCACGCAGCATTGATTGCCACACCGTTATATATCTTTATAACATATAAGTTTGCACACCTGCTGTGAACATCTCCAGCCTGTAGGAGTTGATGGCCTTGTCCCATCTGAACCACGCCTGCCTTCTTGTCCAAATAACATTATTTTTGCCGCCCGGCATTGACTTGAGCTCCACTGGAAACGCTCCACGTGAAACGTTGGCATTCACCGAGAACTGCACTGTGCGCGTCTTTACGCCTGTTACATTGTTGGTCACGGTAAACAGCCGTTGCTGCACGTAGGTAACAAAAGCACAGCACAGCGTCAGTGCACGGTCGATACTTTTTTGCAAGCAGCTGTGCACGCTTCAGCCTACCCTACATTCAACTGCAAAGGCAAGCTGGGATGCATTGCAGCCAGGCTGCAATGCATCCTAGCAACGCACAGCAAGGCAGTACCAGCACTACAGCCAGCCAGCAGAACAGCACGCACGCAAACGGACAAAGTGTGTTGCACTTCGGTGGTATGAATTACTACTTCTGCCCTGGGCCAGGTTGTTTCAGCCACTTACCCTGAAGTTTCTCAGGCACCAACCAAAGTGCGCATGCATGGCAAACTCCCAGCGCTTGTTGGATGCTGCCATTGCATCGAATGTGGCCTCCCAGTCCACCCTGCTGCTCTTGAAAGTGACACCCTTGCTGTTTTTCAGCGGGCTGCAGCCTTTTGGGGAGATGCCAACAAGGCAGTCGCTGGTTTGGGCACACCTGCAGAGGTTTGAAAAGGCAATATTGCAATCACCAAGGGTGTCACACCTAGCAGGGCTGAACATTTGTCTGCTGCATGCGGCCTCCACTGGCATGTATGTTTGGCGGCAACAGAACGGAGTCATGCACACGTGCGGCCTGCTACACGTTCAGTTCGGCTCATGTTTGAATCCACTCAAAGCACCAAGGACTACCAACTGCAACACATTGCACTGCTGGCACTGCTGCACTGCAGTCACAGCCACGCACACCGAGTGAGGTTGTAGAAGAGCGCGTTGCCGTGGCTCAGTGCTGAGCATTGCAAGCAGCAGCAGGAGGCAGCTGGTCTCTCACAGCACACAGCTGCTCACCGGTTCAGGTTGTAGAAGAGCGCGTTGTCCTTGTACCAGCGCTAAGCATTGTAAGCAGCAATGGGAGGCAGCTGGTACCACACAGCCTCTCACCGAGTGAGGTTGTAGAAGAGCGTGTTGTCCTTGTACCAGTGCTGAGCATTGTAAGCAGCAATGGGTCTCACACAGCATCTCACCGAGTGAGGTTGTAGAAGAGCGCGTTGTCCTTGTACCAGTAGCTGGCGATGTTGACGCACTGGTCCAACAGCGGAGGGATGGGCTTGCTGGGGTTGTACGACTGCGGCCTGGGGTCACACTGGCTGACCAGCTGCACCAGGGACGTGCTGGCCCTGCAGGAGATAAAAGAAACAGCAACAGGTGTGCTTGTTGGGTTTGGTGACTATGGACAGATGATAGGGATGGGCTTGCTGGGGTCGTACGACTGCGGCCTGGGGTTACACTGGCTAACCAGCTGCACCAGGGACGTGCTGGCCCTGCAGGAGATGAAAGAAACAGCAACAGTCGTGCTTGTTGGGTTTGGTGACTATGGACAGATGATAGGGATGGGCTTGCTGGGGTCGAACGACTGCGGCCTGGGGTCACACTGGCTGACCAGCTGCACCAGGGACGTGCTGGCCCTGCAGGAAATGAAAGAAACAGCAGCTGGTGTAGTTATGGTTTGTGACTATGAACAGACGGTGTTATCAAGGCTTGAGGACAGCTGTTTGGTGATGTTGCTGCAAGCACTGGCTGACGAGCTGCACCAGGGACGTGCTGGCCCTGCAGAGACGCACGGACAACAGCAGATGCTTGCTGTTACTATGAATCTTATACTTCACGGCTTGTCAACAGCTCTATGGTGACGCTGCTGCCGGCACTGATGGACCAGCTGCACCAGGGACGTGCTGGCCCTGCAAAATAGGATAGAAACAGCAACAGGTGTGCTTGTTGTGTTTTGTGACTATGGGCAGATGATAGGAATAGTGTGCAAAAGGCTTGCTGGGGTCGTACGACTGCGGCCTGGGGTCACACTGGCTGACCAGCTGCACCAGAGACGTGCTGGCCCTGCAGGAGATGAAAGAAACAGCAGCAGTCGTGCTTGTTGGTTTTTTGAATATGGACAAATGATAGGAATAGGCTTGCTGGAGTCGTACGACTGCGGCCTGGGATCACACTGGCTGACCAGCTGCACCAGGGTTGTGCTGGCCCTGCAGGAAAGGATAGGAACAGCAGCAGGTGTGCTTTTTGCCAAGATAGTAACAGGTAAAACCACGGCATGTGAGCAGAGCTATGGTGGCGTTGCTGCAGACACTGACTGTCAGCTGCACCAGGAACGTGCTGGCCCTGCAAGAAATGATGGAAACAGCAGCAGGTGTGCTTGATGTGAAGATGACAGGTAAACTCACGGCTTGTGAGCAGCGCTTGGGTGGTGTTGCTGCAGACACTGACTGTCAGCTGCACCAGGGACGTGCTGGCCCTGCAAGAACTGGAAACAGCAGCAGGTGTGCTTGATGTGAAGATGACAGGTAAACTCACGGCTTGTGAGCAGCGCTTGGGTGGTGTTGCTGCAGACACTGACTGTTCAGCTGCACCACGGTGAAGCTTTGTAGGGTTATCGCTGCTTCAGAATGTTGCTGACCCAGCGGTCGGTTCAACTGCAGCAATGCCACCAGGCATTACTTAAGTAGCACCAGCAGAGTTTGTTGACTCCGCAATGGATGCTATGCTGCTGGATCACAGCCACAGCTACCTAGGTATAGGACATTGAGGCCGAGCAAGACTAGAACGTGCTGATTCAGCACTGTGAATGGGATCACCTGCATGCTTGTATGATCTCAGTGGCAGCCTTGCAGTCCTTATCTCCAAGGCATGCGACACCTTGCTGCAAGCAGTTCTGCACCACGCACGCTTGGTCAATGCCCTGCGCTGCAGGCCTCACTGTCGCCACAGCTGCTGCAACGACAGCCTCAATCTGCTCTGTATGAGCCTCGGTGGCTGTAGTATCCCGCTGCAGAAGCTGTCGTGTAGGGTTTCCGAAATCATCATCAGCAGCAGCACTGCTGGCAAGCACAGCCAGCAGAGCGAACATCCATCCTGCGCAGAAGATGAAGTTGATGTGCACAAGTGCGATTGGTGTGGGCTTCAGCACAACGTCAGCAGCATTGTGGCGACATGATGCCAGATCAGGCAAGCGTAGGCTGCAACATATGCACAAGTTTACCTATTTGAGCCATTTGCGGCTCTCTTAAAGTCGGCACTGCCCGCACAGGAAGTCACTGATCGTTGCTGCCAGGTGACAAAGTGTCTGCCGTTTTCCAATGTACGAAAGACTCTAACAGAAGATTTTGATGGAAAGTCAACAACAACAACTACTTGCACCGGCATTGGCGGCTCTGTGTACTGTGATGTTACGAAGAAAGGAAATCGCCTGTTGGACTCTCAGAGTGACACAGCACACCATGGGACATGCCGTTGCACAGGACTAGCTGTTTCCCGTGGCTACGCCACTCGCCAACTACATCGAAGACAGGTGCTTCTGCTCGCAAGTGTCGTGGTTGCATGTACAACACTGACAGGCAACCTGCTTCCAACTCGCCAGCAACTTGTAGCTGCAGCTCACAGTATATGACACATGCCAGGACATAAATTTTGATTTCCTCAAGCACAGTGTTCCAGCGCCGAGTGTGAAGCTCAAACCCCAACGCCCTGGAACAGCTCATGGTACACAGCGTTCTTTGTGTACACCCCAGCTGCAATAGCTTCTATTGCCGCACGGAATCCGGTTCCTGTTCGGTGTGGTGGTGGTTGCAGCAACCGCGGCAGCGATGGCCAGCAAGAGCACGCTGCACACTGCCCACCGCCTCATAAACAAAGGATTAGAATTCACCCTGACTTCAGACAACATTCCAGCCAGCCGTTTAGACGGTGTGCGTGGTGGTCACAGCAGCAGCAATGGCACCAGCATGAAATGAACGCCGTGCGCGGCATTTTGCTGCTTGACAGACATGATGAAGCGATTCGAAAACTTCGTGTGTGCCTCAGAGCCTGATAATGCGTGTTCTGATCTTTTCGAAGCTCCCCTGGGGTTTAACGGCCAGGTCCTAAGGCGGGGCTTCTGACGGACTGACTGACGGACTGACTGACAGTGCTCCTTTATATAGATGAACTAGTGGTTACCCGTGGCTCCGCCACTCGCATCTGGCACGGAAGACAGGCATGGAGGTGCATTGTGTTGTTCAGGTGTGTTACATAAGCAAAACGTGGCCAGCGGCTTGTTGCAGCATGTGACATTTGCAGCTACCGCAACCACTGCAGCTGCAGCATGATAGATTATAAATACATGCCAGAGCTCCAACATGATGATGATGATGATGCCAGAGCTCCAGGGCCGAGTTCCTCAAGCATACTGTTCCAGTGCCGAGTGTGAAGCTCAAACCCCGATGCCCTGGAACACCTCACGATACACAACATTCTTAGTGTACACACCAGCTGCAATAGCCGCAGTAGCACGGAAGCCCCCAACCACCAACACCTTGAGGGCACTCCAGATGCCAACCCGCGAGAAGGCAACATACAACTGACCATGCGAGAACACAGGGCGAGGCAGGTACACACCTGCTGCCTTGAGGGTCTGCCCCTGCACCAGGAATCAAATTCAGAGCTGCCATGCGCTGCACAACCATCTCGTCCCTGTCATCGATCAAATATAACTGGCCAAAACGGCGGGGCATACCGTCAGGCGGGTTGAGTGCATGCAGCTGGTGGTACACTGACCCATTGATGGCCAGGACATTGGGGCCATGGCCGGCTGGTGGGTCTTGCAGGTTGATGCCAGAGTACGCCATCTGCAAGATGCAGTTGTACGCACGCAGGTTTCCCTGGAAGGTCTTGGCCTCGTTGTCGTTGCCAGTCATCAAGCGATGCAGCGGCTGCGGGGGAGGGTGTGGGAACTGCGTGTGCAGCAATGCAGCGCGCCCATTGCTGCAGCACAGCAGGCCGCCTGTGCCATTACGGCGCACTTCCCGAGGCCACAGCTTGGCATTGCACTGCTGACATGTGCGACTGAGGCTGCCCACATTATGCGCAGCAGGCGCCTCCAGCGGCTGGGTGAGAGCAGCCTTGTACAGCGGCTTGTTGCTGACACGCTGCTGCTGCCGCTGCTGCCTGTTCTGCTCCCTATCAGCAGCAGCCTCCTGCTCACTGCGGTTGGCACGGTGCTGTTGTTGCTGCTGCCTGTTCTGCTCCCTATCAGCAGCAGCCTCCTGCTCACTGCGGTTGGCACGGTGCTGTTGTTGCTGCTGCCTGTTCTGCTCCCTATCAGCAGCAGCCTCCTGCTCACTGCGGTTGGCACGCCGTTGTTGCTGCTGTTGGCGCCGGCTGCCACGCTGTGCATCTGCGTTCTGCTGCCGGTTTTGCCGCTGTTGTTGATCACTCTGTGCACGGGCAAACAAATTCTGCACCCAATTGCGGCGAGGGGCGGGGTTTGCTGCAGGAGCTGCCGCTGCCGCAGCAGCACGGGCTGCCGCCTGTTCCTGCAAGCGCCGCTGCATAACCTGCAATGCATTCTGGTAGGCAGACTGCACAGGCTGCGGTGCAGTGAGCATGCTGGCAAGGAACTGTTGCTGCCGCTGCTGAACGTTGGGTGGCAGCTGGCCCAATGGGTCCGTGGCAGCACCTGCAGGCAGGCAGGCAGGCAGGCAGGCAACATCATACATGAGTTGATGGAAGACATCAAGATGAACATCAAACGTCCACAAATTGCTCTCATGGCAATTCCAACATGCCAGCATCGTTTGTTTTGCTTGCTGTGCTGCTGCTGCTGACGTACCTGGTGTGTGAGGGGCGGGGGTTGCTGCAGGAGCTGCCGCAGCAGCACGGGCTGCCGCCTGTTCCTGCAAGCGCCGCTGCATAACCTGCAATGCATTCTGGTAGGCAGACTGCACAGGCTGCGGTGCAGTGAGCATGCTGGCAGGGAACTGTTGCTGCCGCTGCTGAACATTGGGTGGCAGCTGGCCCAATGGGTCCGTGGCAGCACCTGCAGGCAGGCAGGCAGGCAGGCAGGCAACATCATACATGAGTTGATGGAAGACATCAAGCTGAACATCAAACGTCCACAAATTGCTCTCATGGCAATTCCAACATACCAGCATCGTTTGTTTTGCTTGCTGTGCTGCTGCTGCTGACGTACCTGGT
>CADDIJ020001072.1:29588-96165 GCA_902809745.2 Tetradesmus lagerheimii | reverse complement strand
ATTACGCACATCCCAAGCTTGGACGAGATACTCAGCAATGCTCCTAGATATCACTCGGCACACCCCCCTACTACCCCAAATATCATCAGAAACAAAACGCAACAACTTGGTGGATGCATCAGTCAACGACAACACATTGCGCAATTTTCAGCGCCGCCAGCAACATCACGCAAAACAGACCGAATTTCATCAAGCATAGTATCCCTCTGAGCAGAAGTAGCGGGACAATCAAACATCCAGATGCTTGACAAGGGGCTCAGCACCACTGACCCAATACAAGCAGGACATGCTGTGTTAGAATCAGCTCTGCTGCCACCATAACGACTGGTACGCTCATGCACGCAAAGACAGCCCATTCGAACACGCATCAGCAACTCAACACCACGCGTTGGCGCACCAAAACACAAAAAGGGCCTAGCCCTTTTAAAACGCATGGTATCAGCATGTGTAGGGTGCACATGCGTGATGTAACGGCTCAAAGTAGAGTGCTGCAGTGATTCACAAACAATTGTGTCTGCATGCAGCTTCCTGACCTGACAGTTGATGTGATTCTTGCACGCATTAGCTCGATCAGCCGCCGCCTCAACATCCACACCATACTTGCAAAGCAAACTCTGCACATACTTATGCCAAGGTGTCACCGCAACAGCACCACTAGGGCGCTTCCACTCAGCTGATCCAGAGTATGTGTTGTAACACATTGACGTACGAGTCTTTCTGGTATCGAATACCGCGTCTGATGCTGTGAAGCCAGTATTCAAACTCTGAACCTCAGTGGGGTTCAATCACCGTGATTCCAGTGGAATGCAACCCCTCTACAGAGTCAATTTACTTTGCCAGGGTTCAAACTCTGAACCTCAGTGAGGTGTGACAAGTTCATTCATGACCGCCGTCCAATGCAAGTTGCTCAAGGACGCCTGAATGCAAAAGTCCAGTCGAGCCATGCAGTGGGTACTAGTACCAGTGAGTACTCTTCCCAAGCATGCTGATGTCGCCATGCCCTGCTGCTCATGCGGCCAGTGCCTTCTCCAGCACAGCCACATACAAGGGGCCCCAGCCCTGCTTGTCAGGCAGGCAGAGCAGCCCATGCTGCGTTCGCTCCCCTCCTGCAAGCTCCTCAATTCCTGCAAGGGCCCACTCATCTGCAGGCACCACCCTTACGCTGGCGCCCTGCTGCTGCTGCTGCTGCTGCAGGGCCTTCTGCACCACCGCATCATTCTCCACCTCTACCAGGCTGCTTGTGCTGTACACCAGCCGCCCTCCAGGCTTCAGCGCACGCAGCCCACCCAGCAGCATCTGCAGCCATGCAGCGTAACAACGAGTGCAGGGATCAGCCACATGAGTTGCTCGTGAACTATGTGTTGCAGAGCGCGCCAGACACTGCAGCCGTTTGAAACGTGATATTGACCATGTGCATGGCTGCGGCAGGATCAGCAAACATGCTGTGTGCATGGAGTGCTGCTGATGCCTTCCATGACAGTGTACATTGCTGAACATCAATCCTGATGGGCTTTGCCTATGCTATGCTGCTGTTTCAGTTTGTTACCAGCATACATTCAACATGACTGCACAACATATTGCCTTTCTTCCGCTCCATTGGGCGCAGGGCCGATGGCGTTGATGCTATGGCTTGATTGGATCATATGATGATGATGAGCCGCACCTTCAGCTGCAGCGTTGCCAGCTGCTTGCAGTGCTCCTTGCTCCAGCTGCTGCCTGGCACCGCGCCCACACCCTGCACCGCCTGCTGTACAACGTGCCTCTCCGACGAGCAGGGAGCGTCCAGCAGCACCCTGTCATACATACCAGCTTCAAACGTGGCCCAATGCTTGGACGCGTCGTGCCCTGTGAGCCGCACTCTGCGCCGTAAGCTGCCTGGGAGGTATGCGGCTAGCACGCTGCCCAAACGCTGCCTCCGGATTGGGTCCAGTTCGTTGCAGATGAGCCTGCCTGGCTGCTGCGTGCCGCTGGCACGGCCACTGGGTGCTGCTGTGCCACCTGCTGCTTCTGCATCATCATCGTCATCAAGATCCTCTCCATCACTTGCTGCATCGCTGCCATCATGACTACCTGCTGCATCTACTGCTGCAGCTGCTTGTCCCTGCAGCTGCTGCTGGCCTGGAGTCTTGACAGCTGCTGGATGCAGCTCAGCCTGCTGCTGTGCAGTGCCGTTTAACTTCACTCCATCTGCTTGTGAGGTCTGCTCTAGCTGCGGCGCTGCCTCCTGCTGTGACATTTCACATGGCGCAGCGTCCTGCAAGGGCTGCTGCTGCGGTGTCCCTTGCTGCTCCTGCAAAGCCAGCTGTTCTAACAAGCCAGTGGTCAACCCCACAGCAGCAGCACTGCTCTGCTCTGGCTGTTGCTGAGCTGGCACTTCCTTCAGCAGCTGCAGCGCCAGCACCAGGGACTTGCCACCTGGTGCCGCACACATGTCTAGCACCGCATGGTGCGGCTGTGGCCCCAGCAGCAGCGGCGGCAGCACGGATGCGAAGTCCATCCAGTAGAACTGTCGCAGCTGCGTGTAAGGGCAGTCTGTTGCTGGTGGGTATCCTGCTGGCGGCTCAGGGAACCTGCAGTTTGCACCAACACGTGGGCAATGCAGTGGGCAGCAGATGAGGACGATGAGCATGTGCAGCGATGCAGCCTTGACATGCATCAAGCTAGGGTTTAAACAGCAGCTAAACCCAGAGCAACCGGCTGCCTCTGCAGGATGTCATGGCATGCTTTGGTTTAAATAGTTGTATGACTGACATGCGCATGCTTGCAGCGAGCTTGTGATATACTGATGCACAGCATAATCAGCAGCAAGCTAGAGAACAGTCAGCATCCGCTGCAGCAAGTGCTTGGCTGTAGCAGCAATCCGTTGCATACCTGAGGCAGCTGACAGGGCCGTGCCTGTAGTAGCTGGTCAGGCCCATCTCATCGCAGTCGTTGACATCCGTGAGGGCGTTGAGCAGCGCAACGTGCTGCACGGGCTTCGCCAGAGCCTCAAACAGCTCAGCGTAGCGCTGCAAAAACTGCGCTGAGAACAGCCCATGGAACTGCAATCACGCAGGATGCAGCAAACAGCATCGAGTCTAGTCGGGAAGGTGCAGCTGCATCATGCAGCCGCAGAAATGCTGTGTAGGTGTAGGTGTGTAAACTACTGTGGAGGTGTTGTTAGCGTGGTAGCGGCTGCTGGGGTGCAGCTTGGCAGATTGCTGGCTTACCTCAGCACTGTTGTCTGCTGCCTTGCCAAGGTGCCCCGCACGTCTTCCTGCTCCTTCCTTTCGACGTGAGGACTTCATCTGAAGCCAAAAGGTGCATCAGAGTGCCACATGGTCAAAGATGGGAAGCTGATGTCCCGGCTTCGGGCTCGGCTGGCGCTGGCTGCTAGTGCAAGCACAGTCCTGACAGAGAGGCTGCCAGAGGTATGCAGGACAGCAGCGGTTGATAGAGATTGTAAGCCAATTTTTACCTGTTATATGCTGCTTGAGTGACCTCTGTTGCACCACAAGACAAGTTTGGCGGCAGCAGCAACGGCAGCAGCAGCAGCAGTACTAGCAGCAGTGAATGGTTGTAGCTTGCACTGGCTCAACGTGTACAAACGTGCTAAACCGAGCTTAGGCATCAGCTCTGTGCTGTTTAGGAGAACTGGCTGCTGACTTAGAAGGTCAAGGGCCTGGTTACACACTTTGAGATGCAACCTGCCGAAACCCATGTAACAGACATAGCTGTGCCTGAAGCATTGGGCAGTCAGGACGTCGGATGAGAGTTCGTATCGCGCCTGCTCGCTTCCCGCATCTGTCTTGACGCCCACCACACTTGCGAAGCGTCCTTGCTCTCTTGCAGGAGCAGCAGCGCGCAATTGCATCGATCTTAGCATCAAGGGTGTACCGTTGGTGAATTCCTCTGCTGGACTGACATCGTAGTTGCTACACGTGCTACAGCAGCATGCAGCTCTCAAGCCAGCTGGGGTGCCAGTTGCCAGTTGGCCGGTGCCAGCGTGTTCAGGCAGCAGCAAGGCCACACTCACGACGAATGGTCACCGTACGGGCCACAGTGGAGGCAGCAGAGGTGATGGCCTGGCCAGGAACAGATTGCTGCTGCAGCAGCAGCATGGCAGAGTCATTGGTCTGATGCGGTGGCATCAAATTGCATTGGCCTGCAGGCATCTGGAGAGGTGTCCATCCGCAGACGGCCACCGCTTGGCGAGGACACACAGCCGTGAGCACCTGGCTTCAGTAACAGGGCAGCAGCAGCAGCAGCAGCAGCATGCAGCATGTGCAGCACATCTGACAGCTCTGTGCAGTCATTCGAATGTCCATTGATTGCAGCAGTGCTGTTGCTCACTATACATGTTTGACATCGTTCTCTCCCACCGTATGTTGCAATCAGCTGCAACGCAAGAGTGTGTCACCTTTGCTAAACAGCATACAGCTTGCGTGCAGCTGCGTACGCTGTGCAAACTTGGTGCTGCTGCGTGTTGCTGCTCTCAGGTGTGGCCCCGCGATCGGTTACAAGGTTGGCAACCTGCCAGACATCAACCAGCCGATAAACATCTTGGAGGAGATTGTGTGGTACAAGGCCAAGGAGATTGAGGCCTTCAGGCAGAAGCAGCCACTGCCAATGCTGCAGGTGGGACACGGTGCAGGGCTTGATGTAACAGCAGCAGCACTCTAGCAGGCAGGCAAGCAAGCAAGCAGAGACGCCAGACCCCTTCATGCAAGGCTGCGGACGCATGCAACACTGATATGTCTGCGCTGCAGTGTGCAGCAGCTCATTGAGCCGATGTGGGTAGCCGTGTTGGTAGCAGCAGCTGATGTGCTCAGCAGTGTCACCGCAGGAGGGTTAGGCAGGACAGCAGCTACACCCGCACTTTGCACAGCTAGCGGCACCCGCAGGAAGCGGTATGCACTCCCCGCATCTGGGGCTGCCTAGTGAGGAGACGGCAGACCTGCTCAGCACTTGAAGCACAGGGCAGCATGGCTGCTGGCATTGACTGGTGGTTCACTGGCATTGCCGCTCATTGTGCTTGTCCTTTTCTGTTGTTGCAGGCGCTGGCCCGTCAGGCTCCCCCTGCTAGGGACTTCAAGGCAGCTGTGCTAGCCAAGGCAAAAGAGACAGGTGCGGCTAGCTGATGTGCTGAAGCACGTTGCAAGTTATGACAGCCATTTTCGCAGCATGGGCTGACCAGCAACGGCAACCAGTTGCAGTCAATTCTGGCCCAGCTGCTGTGCAGCGTTCAACTGCCAGCACATCCCCCGCATAGGCCTGCAGCTTTGCTGTGAATTCAGTACGGCAGAAACCTCAGGATGATTTGGTTGGCTCCTTCACCTACAGGCAAGCCTGGGCTCATCGCAAAAGTGAA
The DNA here is from genome assembly GCA_902809745.2 of Tetradesmus lagerheimii. Lineage (NCBI taxonomy): Eukaryota > Viridiplantae > Chlorophyta > Chlorophyceae > Sphaeropleales > Scenedesmaceae > Tetradesmus > Tetradesmus lagerheimii. The sequence continues at coordinate 90,815 of CADDIJ020001072.1, read as the reverse complement.
TAATGCCTGCCTCGAAACTCCTGCTCGAACCAATGTACAGCTAGTCCCTCCACACATAGTGGGTTACACCACACAACTGCCTAAACTTTCAACCCCCCCCCCTGCGAATTCACACAACTCGCCCTTGCAGGCAAGCCTGGGCTCATCGCCGAGGTGAAGAAGGCCTCCCCCAGCAAGGGCGTCATCCAGCCTGACTTTGACGCCGTGCGCATCGCAGCAGCATACGAGGCCGGCGGCGCAGCCTGCCTGTCGGTGCTGACTGATGAGAAGTTCTTCCAGGGCAGCTTCGATAATCTGGCCAAGATTAAAGCCGCGGGTGTGGCCTGCCCGCTGCTGTGCAAGGAGTTCATTGTGGAGGCGTACCAGATATTCAAGGCGCGCGTGAGCGGCGCTGACGCGGTGCTGCTGATCGCGGCCGTGCTGCCAAACCAGGTGAGAGCTTGCTTTGCGGAGGGTTCGACCCGTGGTGTTGGCGTTATGGTTGGGGAACAAGCAGGGGCTGCAGTTCCCGCATTGCGACAGCAGGCAGGTTGAGCTGCTTCCCTGGCAGGGAAACTGACAATGCATGCTGTCCAATGCTTGCCCAGGCAAACCAGTTTCACCAGCCTGGGTTGAACAGAACAGCGGCACGCTAGCATGCGTCTGCTCGCTGTAGATGTGCGGCTAACGTCTTTGTCACATCTGCTGCTGTGCTGACCCTGTGCTGTGCTACCGCCTATCTACTCTCCCCTCCGTCGCTGCTGCTGCTGCTGCTGCTGGCAGGACCTGTCGTACTTCATGAAGGCGTGCAAGGCGCTGGGCATGTGCTGCCTGATCGAGGTGCACACGGAGGCTGAGCTGGCGCGCGTGCTGCAGCTGGAGGGGCTGGAGGAGCACCTGCTGGGCATCAACAACAGGGACCTGGGCACCTTCAAGGTGTGCGGCACGGCACGGCCAGGCCTGTACGACCAGCCAGGCTTGTGAAAATGTAGCAGCACTCCAGTAGAACAGCATGCTGAGTCACCCTACCACTGCATGCAAGGCTTGTGCCAGTTGCACTTGGGGGAAGATTGGTGCATGCGGCATGGGTCATGCATGGGAGTTGGCATCACTGAAGCGTGCTGGGTATGCTGCATCAGCTGCATGTGTGAACAAAAATATATGTGCTGATAATGACTGTAGTTGAAGTGACCCTGCTGCTGCTGCTGGCGCTGCTGCTGCTGGCGCTGCTGCTGCTGCTGCTGCTGCTGCTGGTCAGGTCGACCTTGCGGTGACTCAGCGCATCATGGACAGCCCCGCAGGCCAGGAGGTGAAGCGCAGGGGCATCCTCATGGTGGGGGAGAGCGGCATCTTCACGCCTGATGACGTGGCATTCGTGCAGCAAGCGGGTGTGGGCGCGATCCTGGTGGGAGAGTCGCTGGTGAAGCAGGGTGACCCAACCGCTGGCGTGAAGCAGCTGCTATCGCTGGCATAGTGCGGGTTGTGAATGTTGTGTCCAGTGGTTTAGCTTTGTAACTTGTGGACTTGTGTGGCATGGTGTTGGAGGGGCTATTTGCCAAATATTGCTGAGGCTCAGCAGTGTATGATGCAGTGAGGGTGCCGCAGCGGCTGCCACCAGCCTGAGGTTCACTGCAGCAAGCCAGCTTGTGACGGCAGCTACAGGAGGGACGATTCCTGCAGAAACCGCACCAGCTGTATCGACGCATGAGTCAATGACGTCGACAATGTGCCTGCCTTCGTCCCATCTGCACTTTCAGAGACTGACATGCTGAGGCATGCCCTGGGTGTCACTCGAGACATTTTGGGTGGGTTCTACTGCCGGAAGGGTGTCTTTGTTCATTGTTGTGGTTTCTTGCAGTGATTGGCGACCCAGAGCAGCATCTGCGTTGGCCAAAGTGGCTGGGGTGGGTGTCGTGGCAGTCTAGTAGAGGCGAGCCAGTTGCCACCTGTTGCGGGCTCTGCTTCTTGGCTGGGGGTGTCGGTCAACTACTCGGCAGCCAAGTAATCGACGACAGCTTCATGAGACTAGATCGCGCTTGAAGACCTCCGTCTCAAAGCCCTTGCACATGGCTAACAGGTACTCCAGCGGGCCGGCATCCTCTGGACCGGACAACTGAAGCTCACGATCATTTGCAATCTCTCTCAATTGAAAACCTGGCCTTGGGCGGGGGTACATTACTCGGGCATGCCCCACTAGCTTGCCCAGCATGCAGCTGCCGACTGCACGTCACACCTCCCGACTGTCTGGGGCGCGACACACCCAGCAGACTATATTAAAGCCTGTGTCAGCCCGCCATGTGTCTGCTGGAGTGCGCCGCAGGCACAGCATTCCGAACAGCCCACAGCACCAGACAGGGCTCTCTGTGCCTGGTCCTTCGGTGTCGAACACAATTCAAACATCAATACTAGATGTCTCAGCGCATGTGTCGCACAACGATGGTCTGGAGGTGCGTGCCCGGCACCAACGCCCTAAACGGTGAAAGCTTTGCGGCACTCTGATCCAGCTCTTCTTGCAGACTTTCCACACTGGTGAGGTACCGTTCAAGAAGATCCTGTGCGCCAACCGTGGAGAAATAGCCATCCGCGTGTTCAGGGCAGGCACCGAGCTTGGCCTGCGCACGGTGAGCATCAGCAAACCCTCTTCATAATGCCACCAGCTTAGGCGTCTTGGCAGGCTCTAAAGCACGTTCCGAGCCCTTAGAGGGCCACGAGGCAGCTCAGCAGCCACACACTGGGCACTTCTGCTGAATGGCAGCAGCAGCAGCCTCAGCAGCAGCAGCAGCAGCAGCAACGCCGCAGCATGACTGACGTGTGCTGCTGCGGTATCCTTGCGCAGGTGGCGGTGTACAGCCCTGCAGACCGTCTGCAGTCTCACAGGTACAATGCAGACGAGTCGTACCAAGTGGGCAACTCAGATATGCAGCCGGTGTCCTGCTACCTGGACATTGAGGCCATCATTAAGGTGGCAAAGGAGGCAGAGGTAGATGCCATCCACCCCGGCTATGGCTTCCTGTCTGAGAACACCACCTTTGCGAGGCGCTGCGAGGAGGAGGGCATCGTGTTCATCGGGCCCAAGGCGGAGACCATCGAGGTGCGCGCAGCAGCAGCAGCGGAAGCGCTGAGTTTGTGCAGTTTGCTTGCACCTGGTGTCAGAGGCTTTCTATGTGGCTTGCACATACAGCAGCTGGTAGCCAGTGCACGGGCTCGCCATCACTCATCATCAAATGTGCCTTGCTGTTCTGGAGCCAAATGCTGCTGGGACGCGCTGCAAGGCGCTCAGCACAGCTTGAGCAGGGTGGAGCTGGCATCAGTTCTGGCAGGGACTCTCGACATTGACAACAGCTGCACACACAGCTAGCATGGCTGGCAGCGGCTGGCAGCAAATACTCAGCAGCAGCAGCAGCTGCAGGTGCTGCACAACGCCGTAGTGGTATCAGCTGCTGGCAAGCATTTCGCCCTCGTGGCTGTCATCAGCGCCTACATACATCCCACTCAGCCAATCCCGCTGCTTGTTGCTGCTCTCCGTACCAATCACGTGCGCAGGCCATGGGTGACAAGACTGCCGCGCGTCGTGCAGCCATTGCGTGTGGTGTGCCCATTGTGCCGGGCACCAACCAGGCGCTGCAGTCAGCAGAGGAGGCGCTGGTCTTTGCCGAGGAGGCTGGCTACCCGGTTATTCTCAAGGCATCTATGGGTGGTGGTGGCAGGGGCATGCGTGTGGTGCGCAACGGTGAGCAGCAGCACCATTTTCTTTGTACTCTGTGTCACTATAAACGTCACCATAGGAACAACGACACTTCCCCGCATACCATGTTACTATAGGAAGTAGACAAGATGCCGAGGTGGCAGGTGTGGGTGAGCAGCAGCAGCAGCAGTGGCAGCACAGGCGCGCATACGTGGCTAAATTGCTGAGGAGGCTGGCTATCCAGTCGTCCTCAAAGCCTTCATGGGGGGCGGTGGCAGGGGCATGCGGGTGGTGCGCAACGGTGAGCAGCAGCAGCAGCAGCAGGTGGTGCAGGCGACAGGCGTGGTGGAGCTGAGCAGCAGTGCGAGGCGGTGCCGCCACCAGCAGCCAGCGGCAGCTCAGGTGCACTTGGGTGGCTGAATTGTTACGCAGGAAGCGTGTCAGCAAGGCTGACATCACATTGGGAAACCCTCGCAAGTTGAAAGCAGCTGTGTCTCACATGAGCATGCAACAACCATCCCGCCTGTTATGTGTCCCGCTGCAGACTTTGAGATGGTCGACCTGTTCAACCGCGCCTCCAACGAGGCCAAGGCCGCGTTTGGTGACGGCAGCATGTTTGTGGAGAAGTATGTGGAGGAGCCGCGACACATCGAGATCCAGATCATCGCTGACTCATACGGCAACGTGGTGCACCTCTACGAGCGCGACTGCAGCGTGCAGCGCCGCCACCAGAAGGTGCGGCAGCAGCAGCAGCGGCGGCAGCAGCAGCGGCAGCAGCAACAGCGGCAGCAGCAGCAGCGGCGGCAGCAGCAGCGGCAGCAGCAACAGCGGCAGCAGCAATAGCAACAGCAACAGCGGCCCGGACTTCGCCAATGGCACTGCGCACAGCAACAGAATGGGTAACATGATGATGATGATGCGCACAGCAACAGATGGGGGTAGCTAAAGCCTGCTGTTTCACAGCAGCAGTGTGCTGCAGGCGAAAGTCCACACTGCTTGCACGGACAAGTCTCAGGAAGGCAGCAGGACCCAGCGCTACAGGGCAATCCTATACATTTGAACTGTGCATGCTCTGTTGGGATGCTGGCGGTCTTTTCGCATCTGTCTGTTGACCCGGTGTGAGCTCAGCGTGCTGTCTTCTGCCTGCTGTGCTGTGTAATGCAGGTGGTCGAGATTGCTCCAGCGCCCTCTCTGGCTCAGAGCATCAAGGACGCACTGTACGCAGATGCAGTGAAGCTAGCCAAGCACGTGGGCTACAGGAATGCAGGTCAGCAGCCACAGCAGCAGCAGCAGCAGGGCAGGCTAGTGAAGCTGTCACATGCAGCTCGATTGAGCAGTACTGAAAGCAGCTGGTAGCGTGCAGATACACGACCGTGTAGCTGAGCAATGTGGCGCAGCAGTGTGTCTGCTTGCTCTTTCAGCCCGGCAGCAGTCTGCTTGCCGCACCCTTGCGGCTTAAATGATGGGGTGCGTTTGCATGCAGCTGTCAAGGGTGCTGGCGTGCGCTGATGCTCTTCTGCTCCCCGCGCTGCTGCTGCTGCTGCAGGCACTGTTGAGTTCATGGTTGACAAGCACGGCAAGCACTACTTCCTGGAGGTCAACCCACGCGTGCAGGTGGGAGCAGCTGACAGCAGCAGCAGCAGCAGCACGGGCAGCAGCAGCGAGCGCAACAGAAGTGAGGGCAGCAGTAAAAGCAGCATGGCAACAACAGCAGCAGGCTGTGGCCAGTGCGTGCTCCAGCAGGGGAACTGCAGCAGCATCCCCATCAGGCCTCACAGAAGGTCAGGCAGCCTGTGCTCCACCAGCATTACAAGCAGCTGCAGGAGACACGTGTCAACAACACCACATCAAGGACTAGCTCGTACTGCCACAAACCACCTACACACTGTGGAATTTGACGCTGTTCACCTGTCACCTGAAATCACCTTTCTCATGTCTGGCTTGTGTGGCTGCGCAAACCAACCATGTACTGTGGAATTTCACGCCGCTCACCTGCCGCCTCTCTCATGTTCGGCTTGTGTGGCTGCGCCTTGCCCCCACTACCTCGTACTGTACCACAAACCACCCATGTACTGTGGAATGCAACACAGCTCATTGACTGCCTCTCTCATGTACGGCTTGTGTGGCTGCACCTACCCACCCTCCCCCCTGCGCAGGTCGAGCACAACAGGGAGCAGCTCGTACTGCCACAAACCACCCATGCGTGGGGATGCAACAATGCTCTGCTGCCTCTCCATGTCGGAAATGGTATGCGCCCGTCTCCCCCGCCCTTTGCAGGTGGAGCACACCGTCACGGAGGAGATCACGGGCATCGACATCGTGCAGACGCAGGTCAAGATTGCAGGTGGCGCCTCGCTGGCTGAGCTGGGCCTGGGCAGCCAGGCGATGGTGCCACCCCCCAAGGGCTACGCCATCCAGTGCCGCGTCACCAGCGAGGACCCGGAGCAGAACTTCCAGGTGGGTTTGGGGTTTAGGGTTTGGGTTTAGGTGTGCTGTCTAGGGTTTTCTGGGTATGGCTGTGCATGCAATGCAACCAACTTGCTGCCCCAAACCGTCATATATGTGCATGCAGCTATGTAGTGCTAGATTTGGGATCCAGCACGTGGTATCCAGGGTGTGCTGACCTGATGTGCAACATTCGGCTGCCTGCCGCTTCCCTGCTTGACCTGTTGGTTGCTCCCTGCGTATGTGTTGCAGCCTGACAGCGGCCGCGTGGAGGCGTACCGCCCACCCGGTGGTACATGAACGCAACCAGCTGCCGCAAAGCATTATCGCATGCAGCTGTGGGGTGCTGAATCTGGGTAGTTCCCGGCATGGCGGTTGGAATGCGCAAAATTCTCCAGCCTGTCACTTCTTTGCTCGACCTGCCGCTTGCCTTTGGACTTCTGCTTATTGTTTTGCAGCCTGACAGTGGCCGCCTGGAGGCGTACCGGCCACCCGGTGGCCCAGGCATCCGGCTGGACAGTGCGGTGACTGCTGGCAACGTGATCAGCCGCTACTACGACTCGCTGCTGTCCAAGGTCATCGCCAGCGCACCCACGTTTGACAAGGCGGTGCAGCGCATGGCCCGCGCCCTGCAGGAGTTCCAGGTGCGGCACGCACTTATGATACCTTGAAAAGTCAGGGATGCTTGTTTGTGCAAGACGTGTGTGTGGCACCTTGACAAGGCGGTGCAGCGCATGGCTCGCACCCTGCAGGAGTTGCAGGTGCGGCACGCACTTATGATACCTTGAAAAGTCAGGGATGCTTGTTTGTGCAAGACGTGTGTGTGGCACCTTGACATGGCGGTGCAGCGCATGGCTCTGGCGCTGCAAGAGTTGCAGGTGCGGCAAGCAACGTGCAATACGATATGATGAGTTGTGAGTTTTTGACGCAAGACGTGTATCTTGCGGCACTTTGGCTCAGCAGCTATGCATATGTATGCAACCTTATAGACCCTCCACGACAATACAGATCAACTCATCCTTCTGGTGCTGTAGTTTCTGTTGTGGCCTCAGTCTTTGTTGTTTTCTTGATTCCTTTGTATCAACTGGTTGCTGGATGGTTTGCTTCTTTATTGCAGATCCGTGGCATCAAGACGAACATCCCCTTTATGGAGAACGTGCTGCGCCACCCTGTGTTCCTGGCTGGCGCTGCCACCACTGGCTTCATTGAGACGCACTCCAAGGAGCTCTTCAAGTTTGAGGGCCACAGCAACATCCGCGCAAACAAGCTGCTGCTGTACCTGGCTGACATGGTGAGCAATGAGGCCCAGCAGCAGCAGCAGCAGCGGCAGCAGCGAATGCAGCAGCCAGCCAGCCAAGTAGCTGGTACACCCAACAGCACCAGCAGCAGCATTTAGCAGCAGAGCGCCTAGGGCATTGCACCAGTACCTGGCAGACATGGTGAGGCTCAGCAGCAGCAGCGCCAGCAGCAGAGGAAGGCAAAGCAGCGGCGAGGGTCAGCACGGGCAGCAGCAGCGGCAGCAGTGGCGACTCAGCAGCCAGCAAAGGAGCTGGAACATCGTACAGCACAAGCAGCAGCTTGCAGCAGCACAGGGCTCAGGGGCCTACCTTCAGTTGCAGAGCCACCAGCAATTAAATGACAGCAAGCAGCAATTTCAGCGGGGCAGCGCAGCAGCAGCAGCACCATCAGCAGCAGCAGCGCCCAAGCAAAGGTGCAGGCGGGGCGCACTGTTTGCAGACCTGCACCACCACCTGCAGCAACAGCAGCTAGCAGCCAAGCAGCTGACGCACTTGCCAGCCCTCTGTGCGTACAGCAGCGCAAACGCAGCATGCTCATGAACAGCAACATCTCCCATCAACTGCCTACCGCACGTGTGACCCTGCACCGCGCCAACACCACCCATGCATCCAACACGTGGTATAAAGATTTTCTCATGTCTGTTTCTTTGCAGGTGGTCAACGGCCCCGACCACCCTGGTGCAGTGGGTGCGCCCCCCAGCAAGTATGCGCCCCCTGCCCCCCAGGTGCCCGCTGAGCTGTCAGGGCAGGCGCTGCACGGCTGGCGCGAGGTGTACCTGAGGGAGGGCGCTGAAGGCTGGGCCAAGGCGGTGCGCGCACACCAGGGCCTGCTGCTGACTGACACCACCATGTGAGTGACCTGAAGTGCTGAAGTAGTGTGCTGGGGGCGATGGTGGGCTATCAATTATGAAGCTAGAGGGCTGGGCCAAGGCGGTGCGCGCACACCAGGGCCTGCTGCTGACTGACAACACCATGTGAGTGTGATGCATAGCGGGTGTGATAGTTGAAAGAAAAGGGCAAGCATGCTGGGCCAAGGCGGTGCGCGCACACCAGGGGCTGCTGCTGACTGACACCACCATGTGAGTGTTAGTAATGTTATCAAGGAGGCAGAAGGGTCTTTCAAGTTCTCAACACTGAGGCATGTCCAGGGGCGGAAATTTGTTGGTTGCGGAACGAAACGGAATGCGGTTCCCACTTTTGGAAGAGAAGGGCTAGCTTGCTGAATTTGCTGTTGCCACTGACCTTCAGCCGTGCAACCGCATGATTGGCTCTTGGTCGTATGCTGTGTGACGACGGACAGCGCTGGAGCTCCCTGCGACAGCCGATATCAACTTGCTGCTCATACATCTGTTCCACTTCTGTGTGCTGCCCTGTCCGCCTCTCTCCGCAACACAGGCGCGACGCGCACCAGTCGCTGCTGGCCACGCGCATGCGCACGCACGACATGCTCAAGGCGGCGCCCGCCACCGCGCAGATCATGGCTGGCGCCGGCAGCCTAGAGATGTGGGGAGGCGCCACGTTTGATGTGGCGCTGCGCTTCCTGCACGAGTGCCCCTGGCGGCGCCTGGAGCAGCTGAGGGAGCAGATCCCCAACATCCCCTTCCAGGTGGGTGCGCTGCTGTGGTTAGACACAGTTCAGAAGACAGTGTTGTGCCTGCTTGTGAGCTGCACATGCACAGCCCTCGTAACAAGTTGAGGGAGGGGCAAGAGCTTCAGTTCAGTGCTGCATTCTGTTCAGAAACAGGGTGCAGGAGCCTAGGAGACTTGTGCCTGGGCGCGTGAGCTGCATACGCACCACCCCGTGTAACAAGTTTAGGTGCTAGTGAGGGGTCAGTACCAGCAGCACTAGCATGTGCGGCAGCTGCAACAGGTTGCACTGGACTGAAGCTGCCGCACCCGTATAGCGTGAATGTTGCATGCGTGCCGTAGCGTGACTGTTGCAACTTGAGATGCCCTGCAGTGGTGTCTCATCGCTGTTGCTGCTGCTCATCACGACGGGTGGTTGCATGCTGCTGTTCTTGCTTCACATCAGATGCTTCTGCGTGGCGCCAACGCTGTGGGCTACACAAGCTACCCAGACAACGTAGTGGACGAGTTCTGCCGGCAGGCGCGCGTCTCTGGCGTGGATATCTTCCGCGTGTTTGACAGCCTCAACTACATCGACAACCTGAAGTTTGGCATCGACTCGGTGGCAGCAGCAGGCGGCATTGCTGAGGGCACCATCTGCTACACTGGCGACCTGTCAGACCCCAGCAGGACACGGGTGAGCAGCGGCAGAACTGTATGCAACCAGCAGCTGTAGCCAGTCGCACAACTAGTTGCTGTTCAAGTTGGTGACCTTTCAGACCCAAGCAGGACACGGGTGAGCATCAACAGAACTGAAAACAGAAGTGTATGCAAGCATTTGCGGCAGCCAGTTGCATAACTGATGCTTCTCAAATATATATGCTCATCATGCACTACCTATGTGTCTGCTGACATGTTGTGTGCGTGATCCTTACTTTTTTTTCTTGTCCTGTTGCGTTGCGCAGTACACGCTGGACTACTACATGGACCTGGCTGAGCAGATGGTTGACCACGGCATCCACTCGCTGGGCATCAAGGACATGGCAGGACTGCTCAAGCCCAAGGCGGCAACAGAGCTGGTGGGCGCGCTGCGCGCTCGCTACCCAGACCTGGTCATCCACGTGCACACACACGACAGCGCAGGTGCGGTTGGGGTGTGGTGAAGCAAAGCAGCAGTTTGGTTGGGGTGGTGGTGCAAGGCTGTGCCGATGCACGGCTTTGCAGGGCAGATGGTTGCGTGTGTGGATGGTGGATGCAGCAGCTCAATGCTCCAGCAGGTTCGGTCACGGTGCTGCATGTGGCTGATGCACAAGACGTGAGTAGTACAGGGTTGCCCCTGTACTACTACGTGACAGTGCAGCGGTGACAGTACATCTGCAACCGCCGAAATGCAGAAGTCGACAGTACTGTGCTTGCTCAACAGCAGTGTTCCCAAACTCTTCCATCGCGTTGACTTCCGCTGCTCCTTGCAGGCACCGCTGTGGCCACACAGATCGCTGCTGCTGAGGCGGGCGCTGACATCGTGGACTGTGCGATTGATAGCATGAGCGGCCTCACCAGCCAGCCCAGCATGGGTGCCATTGTTAACGCACTGGCTGGCACCAAGCTGGACACAGGCATCAACCCGCGCCACATGCTGCTGCTCAGCAACTACTGGTAAGCTTCGGTGTGCTGCTGCTGCGGCTTGCAAGGCTCAACAGCAGCTATGGACTGTAGGTTTTGCATCTTCTGAGGCGGACGATTCCTCAAGATATTGGCTTGTTACCGGTGTCCCCTGAATACTGGCTAACTATGCATGATGTGTGCGTTAGCATTGATATCTGGCAGGCACTCAATAGGTCTGTTGTCCCTGTTGTTGTGCCTGCAAAACAAACAGGGAGTCCACGCGCGACCTGTATGCGCCGTTTGAGTCCAACATGCGCTACTGCAGCAGCGACGTGTACCAGCACGAGATGCCTGGCGGGCAGTACACCAACCTCAAGTTCCAGGCAGCCAGCCTGGGCCTGGGAGACAGCTGGGGCAAGGTGCAGCAGAGCTACGCAGCAGCAAACAGGGCGCTGGGAGACATCGTCAAGGTGCGTAGTCAACGCTAGCTACAATGTACTACTACGTCAGAACTGTTACGGTGGTTTGCATCCTCTTTGTGTGGATGATCACGGGCGCAGCTGGTGGGCATGATGTGCATGCAGGCTTCATGCAGCTTCGTTTGAGTGCTATGCTCTCAGCATGCCCCAGCTGGCGCAGTCCATGGTTTGTCGCTCACCCCACCTGCTCACTGCTCTTGCTGTTTCCTGCAGGTGACCCCCCGCAGCAAGGTGGTTGGCGACCTGGCGCAGTTCATGAGGTTGTAAAGACGATCTGCGCTGCTTATTGCTCACACCACCCGCTCGCCCTGCATGTTCCCTGGTGCAGGTGACCCCCCGCAGCAAGGTGGTTGGCGACCTGGCGCAGTTGATACTTATTGAAACGTGTCGCGCTGTTTCTTGCTCACACCACCTGCTCACCGTGCGTGTTCCCTGCTGCAGGTGACTCCCAGCAGCAAGGTGGTTGGCGACCTGGCGCAGTTCATGGTGCAGAACGACCTCGACGAGCACAGCCTGGTGGAGAAGGCCGACACGCTCTCCTTCCCCGGCAGCGTGGTGGAGTTCATGCAGGGCTACATCGGACAGCCAAGCTTCGGCTTCCCTGAGCCGCTGCGCAGCAAGATCCTCAAGGTGGGGGGGGGGCTTGTAGCAGCTAATGCAATAGCTTTGCTGGGGGGTGTGAGTTTGTTGTCAGTTACACTTGGTTCCCTGAGCCGCTGCGCAGCAAGATCCTCAAGGGGGGGTGCTTGCAGTTGTGTGGCTCACATGTCTGCTGGGGTGTGTGGGCTTGTTGTGGAATTGGCATGTGGTTTGCCTGTGAGCCACTGCGCAGCAAAATCCTCAAGGTGGGGCTCCCTACTTTGTGTGTGTTGGTGGGCTGTGGTCTGTTGTGTGCGCTGAGCTCCTGCGTGACCTGTGCAATGCTGTGAGGCAAGCGGGGCTCACATGTCTACTGGGGTGTGTGGGCTTGTTGTCAATGGTGGTATGCCTGTTGGCATGTCCTGCATCTCTACGACCACCCGCTCACGCACACTGTGTCCTCTACTGCCCTCGTGAACTGTCTTTTGCATTTCTCCTGCAGGGCAAGCCAACCATTGAAGGCCGGCCAGGTGCCAGCATGCCCCCAATGGAGCTGGACAACTTGGAGGCGCGCCTGGTCGAGCGTTACGGCAAGGCCCATGTAACGCCGCGTGACGTGCTGAGTGCTGCGCTGTACCCCAGGGTTTTTGAGGAGTATCAGGCACATGTGTTGCGCTACAGCGACCTTATCGAGAAGCTGCCCACGCGCGCGTTCCTGGTGCCGCTGCGGGAAGATGAGGAGGTGGAGATCGAGCTGAGCAAGGTGCTATTATGTCACTTTTAAAGTTTGAATGTTGTTACATTGTTACAAGTGACGAGTCTGTGTATACATTAGCAGGGGCGCAGATGCCAACAGCCCAAATGTCGTGCGCCAGGACTCTCTTACAGCGCGCACTGCCTGCAGCGACATGGCTATCCACTGCACTGATCCTGCTGTTTCACCTCACTACACATCACTGAAGCGCCACCTGCTGCTGCATCTCCTCATGTGTGCAGGGTGTGAGCACGCACATCAAGCTTAAGGCTGCAGGCGAACTGCAGGACAGCGGCAAGCGCGAGGTCTACTTTGAGGCCAATGGTGTACCTCGCGTAGTGGAGGTTGTTGACAAGCGCAGCCTAGAGGCATTAGGCAAGAAGGCAATCCGCGAGAAGGCCGATGTGGGTGTGCTCGGCAGCGTCGGTGCCCCCATGGCCGGTACCGTGATTGAGGTGTCAGTCAAGGCTGGTCAAGCTGTGCACGCAGGGCAGCAGCTGGCAGTGCTGTCTGCGATGAAGATGGAGACAGCAGTGTGTGCGCCGATCGCAGGCGTGGTTACGCAGGTGGCTGTTGTGAAGCAGGATAACTTGGATGCGGGCGACCTCATCGTGTATGTGGACGCAGCATCACCGTCAGCTCCACCGCTAACGACGATTGACGCGGATCCGCTGGCTGCATCAGATGTAGAGGCGACGCGGCCAGGCACACCAGCAAGCAATGGCAGCTCAGGAGCAGGCGATGCAGCAAAGCAGCCGCAGTCCGCTGCTACGCAGCGGTGAGGCCGGGTTTGGGTGTAGTTGCAAGCTTGCAGGATTTGCGGGGTTGGGGGCGTTAGAGGGAAGGGTGCAGCTTTGACTGCAGGCACAGGAGATCAAACCCTGCTACGCCTGTGGGATGATACGCTGGAGAGGGAGCGGATTAGCTGTGTATGTTTGCTGCAGGGTGCGGCTGTGCAGAGCATTGAGGGTGGCTTCTGCAGTGCTGCATGTAGTGCTGCACGCAGGGTGTGTTGGGTGGCTGGTGCTGTTTGAAGATGGGTGCCACGCTCGCCTAATGCAATATGGATGATGCTGTGCACATCGCAAAAGGGTGTGTGTTGTCAGGTGCCGCATTTGTGAAGTTGTGTGTGTGCGTTGTTATCATCAGCGGTGCCTGCGTGTCTGTGTGTTTCGGCAGGCTGTGATGGCTAGCTGGCAGCTGAGTTGCAGGCTGTGCCAGTTTGATCACGATTCGGCCTTGTTATCAAGCATGCCAGACTTTCATTGTTTGCGTATGCTGCACACGTGCGGCTGGATTGCAGAAGTACTACAGGGTAATGACCTGCTGGGTTATGCCGTGTCCATTGCCTTGTATATTCGGTGCCTTTGTCTTTTGCATTTTGTTGCAGTACAACAGGTATTACAACCCGTTACATGGGCAGTTGTCTATATTCTGGTGTGGCGAATGAAATCATCTTGCAGGCACGCTGGCAAAGGGCAACTGCTGCAGCTGTTGTTTTCAGGAGGATTCAGCTCCAGTAGCACTAGATGTTGTTAGTGTTGTTGCAGACTGTGCCATTACACACGCTTGGCAACTCACTGCAAGGGCTCGAGTCAGGCTTGGTCTGTTTTGTTGTAACGCCCGCTTGCAAGGCGTGCAGTCTGCTCCACAAGACTTGAGCAGCTAGTCAAGCACTTGACTTGTGCGCTCAGCTGACGAGTCTGCTGTGCTCTGCTAACTCAACAACATGCATTTAGCCCCTAGCATTTGGTTACGTGCGGCAGACAGTTGAATGTTATCTAGGCGGTGCAAGCAGAGAGGAGTTGCTTGGGCGAATGTATGCCCTTCGTTTGATGCACATACCTGCGTTTGTTGGTGGTATACGCTGGCGGCTCTGTGCCTGAATCTGAGAGAAACAGTTTTGTAGATGGAGGGAGCTGCTGTGGAACTGGCCGCATGCCTGGCCTACCGGTGTGGCGGCTGTGTCCAGTGCATATGGCATCTTGAGCTTTTTTGGTTGGTGAGATCAGCCATGCGTGCAGCCAGTGGCAGCTTGGGCATGCAGCAGGGTATCGAACTGTGTGTAGTGCACTTCGCACTGGTAATTCTGTCATTCGTCATACTCACGATTGTAGGCTCCAGCTGAACTTCGGTGAACGTGGACATCGGCCGACAATCATCACCGCTTCTGCGTGGCCCACGCAGAGGGGTCTGGCGGCCGCTGCTCAAACAGCATGGCAAACGTCAGACAGAGACACGCCGCAGCTATCCTGGCTCCTCAGGGCGATACTATCCCCGCGGCACGGGATGCGTAGCTGGTTTGAACAGCATGGTGCCGCGGTGATACAGGCACACCTGGCGACACTGAAGCCAGCACTATTGCTGGAGCATAGCTACCTCACTGAGGCAAGCGCCTCAAGTTGAGTAGCGGCTGCTCACCGAGGCACCCCGCTGCCGGTGGCAAACAGTCTCACCAACCGAGCTTACACATGCGCACTGCTGTACAGCAGAAGTCAGGTACAGTAGAACACTTCAAGTGAACGCCGTTCACTGAATGATTCAGGCGGATCCTGGACTCCACACTTGAGCACGGACAACACAAGAGCAACTTGCTAGTAGTGAAGCCTTCGGAAGCAGATATCATAGTCCAAGACAGGCATGGTGGCAGCAGCCGCATTCATGCCTTGCGAGCGCTGCATCTGCCGATGCAGCAGCTGCTGCATTGTGCTCTTTGCAAGGTGTGTCTTTGTCCAGCTCTTTTCACTGGACCGCTGCAGCTACAAGCCTGGTGGCAGAGACACCTTGAACATGCTGGTGAACACCTCATCCTCTTCTTCGCTGCCACCCAGCGCCGTGCTGCCGCCTCCCTTGTTGAAACTCGCTGACTCAACCGTGCGGGTCCAGTCTGGCAGCAGTGATGGTTTGAGCATGCCTGCAATCAAATTCTCCAGGTCTGAGTCCATGCTGCTGTCACTGCCTGATGTTGTTGTCTCATCTGCTGCAGCGCTGCTGTTGATTTGCGGCTCCTGCAGCCCCCTTGCTGTGCTGCACTTGTGCTGCTCCTGCAGAGCTGCTGCCTCGTCTGATGAATCCTCATCACTGCTGAGGCTGGCTGCATCGCTGCTGCTGGAAGCAACACCACACCCTAGGCCTGCATCGTGCATTGCTTCGCTGCATTCCTCTGCTGTCGACGCATCCGCCCCAGCTGCACTTAGCACTGCTGCCTCTTCTACTAGCAAGCTGGCAGCAGCCAGGCGGGCCTTCAGCCGCTCAGCCCTGCTGGCAATCTCGGCTGCAACCACATCAGCTGACAAGGCTTGTGGGGCAGCGTTGTTAACCACTTTCTGCAGCCCTGGTGCAGCTGCTGGTGCAGCGCTGCTGCTTGCAGGAACAGCAGCAAGCCCAGCTCGCAGCAGCTGCAGCCCTCTCTCCTTGAGCTGCTTGATGCTCTGCTCAAGCTGCTGCCGCTGCTCAAGCTGCTCCTGTGTCTGCTGCTGCCGGGCATCTGCTGTGCGCTGCTTTGACCGCTGCTGCATTGCTACGGCAGTGCTGCTGAGCGCCAAGCGCGCGTTTGCAGCTACAGCGTTAAGCTTGTCTGCATCGAGTGCCACGGCAGTAGCTGCAGCCCCAGACGCTGCTACACAACCCTGCAGCAGCTGGCTTCTATCCCCAGCTGCTGCATGGTGTACTGCAACACTGTCAGATGCTACTAGCGGCCCAACGTCACTGCCTGCATCCTGTGATGACTCGCTCACAGTGCACAACAGCTCCTGCGCTTCAGTGCTGTGCTTGCTGCCGCTGCTGCTGGCTGCGCGGCTGGTATGTCTGCTTTCTGCTGACCCGCTGCTGGCAGACGTGCTCGGCCTTGAGCTGCTGCTACTGCTGCTGCTGCTGCTGCTGCTGCGGTGCTCATACGCTGCCGACAGTGCAGGGTGCTGCACAGGTGCCAACCTCACACCCGCACTGGCTGGCCTTGCAGAGCAGGCACCGCCAGCTTCGCTCTGAATGCTGAGCTGCACATGTGACTGTCGCCGCTGCTGCTGCTGCTGCTGCTGCTGGCCTCCGCTGGTTGCGCGCTGCGCACTTGCAGCAGGTGCAGCAGCTGCAGCTCCGACCACCCTAGGCAGTGAGGGCAGACGGCGTGGTGCAGCACTGCTTGGCTGCTGGCCTGAAGCCTTTTCTGCTGCTGCTTGTTTTGTCACAGCCTTGCCGCCACCTGCAGCACTCCCGCTGATGTGTGTGCTACTTCGTGTGCTACCTGCCACTCGTGCCGTATGGGGCTGCGACTTGCTTGCCTGGCTGTGGCTGCTGCTGCTACTTGACTGACCCACACCTGCGTTGCTGACTTTGCTTTTTAGTGTCATGCTGCTACTGGCGCTGCCCTGGGCGCTACTGGTGTTGCCGGCTTCACCAGTGACAGCACCGTTGGCGCTAGTGGCTTTCATGCGGGGCTTACCATTAACTTTCACGCTTGGCTTGCTGTCAGCGCTTCTGACCGGCTGCGCACCAGGCCTAGCCTGACCCATAGATGTTGCGCGCTGCCTGGGCACTGCCTGAGGCGGCGTGCTGCCACTTGCTGCCTGCCCAACAGCTGCTGCTGCTGCTGGTGGCACTGGTGGTGCGGGAGATGCTGCTCGCGATGGCGTTGCTGCTGCTATGTGAGCGCTGTCTGCGGGCGTACGCAAACAAGCGCTGTCGCCCCGATTGCTGGCGGATGCTACTGTGGTAGCGTTGCTAGCTGCAGGACAGAGCCGAGGTCGTGCAGGCAAGTAGCCGCCAGCTGACTGCGGCCTAGACAGTAGCCTGGGTGCTGGCACCCGTCGGCTACTTGCCAGCATGCTGCTGCTATTGCCATTGCTGCTGCCAGCAGCAGAACTGCTTCTGCTTCCAGTGCTGCTGCCACCAGCTGCACATGCACTGCTGCTTCTACTGCTGGGTCCCTGCAATGGTCTGCTCTCTAATGGACCAGCAGCTGCTTGGCTGCTTATACTACCCGCAATGTAGGTGGTGTTGCTGCTGGTGCTGCTGCTATGCCTGTGCCCAGGGAGGCTGATGGACTTCATCAAGACTGCAGCACTGGTGGGTGCTGGGCTCTCCCTTGCGTGGCTGCCAGCAGCTGACTGTACCCCTTCTGTCTGTGATGCTTGCTGCGTGTCAACAGCGCCATTGCTGCTGCTGTTGCCGCTCTTGATTATGCGTGCTGCCAGCTGCTGCGAGCAGCGCACATCTGCCACCCAGCTGCAGCTGGTCTCACACTGCAGTGTAGGTTGACTGTGTTGACCCATGCCGCAGTCAGCAGCCACGTGTCCCACCTGCCTGCTGCTGCTGATGCAGATCTTGCTTGCACTTGCTAGCTGCCTTGACCTGCAGGCTTGCTCAAGTTGTTGCAGTCCAGCTAAGTGCCTGCTAATGTGGCAGCTGTCCTCTGAGCCTTCAGCGTCAGAAGTGCCGCTGCTGCTTTCACTGCCCGCATCCTGCTCCACTCCTGTTGCCGGTCTGCTGCTAGCAGCAGCTCCTGCTGCTGAAGATGCTGCTGCTGAATTGCTGACATCTTGGCCATCCAGCTCCTTCAGGCTAGGCAAGCCTTGAACAAGCTGCTGAGCAAACTCCTGCTGGCAGCAGCATGGGTTGCCAGTTACCTGCAGGAACAGCAAACCACCAACACATAGCTGCTTGAAGCCTCTACCACTGTAGAAGGCGTGTAGTGCGGTGCAAGAACACAGTCTATGCTGAGCTGCTGCCGTGGCTTGGCCTGTTCTGTTGTAATAGGTAAGTCAACAGCATCAACAGCAACAGCAGCTGTTGAACAGCTCACCTTGAGGTACTTGATGCTGCCAGGCAGCTGCGATGCATCCAGCTGCTGCACCATGTTGTGGCTGATGTCGAGGAACAGCAGGGCGGCGAGCTCTCGCAAGCCCTCAACCTGCAGGAACCAAGCAGCCACACAGTGCTTGGCGCATGGGTTCTTCATCCCTCCATCAAACCATATGAGCTCCAAGCCTGAGAAACTACCTGCTGGGTTCACCGCCACAGCCCAGCAGACAATATGTGTGCTGTGGACCATGCCGCGCAACAGGAGACAATAGGTAAGCGATGCACAACGACACAGGGTAGTACAGCACCTGCTGTTCACGTGCAGCATGTGCGGCTGGTGTCCTGGTGTAGCATGCATGTTGCAACTCAGTTGCAACTGCTTTCACATCCAGAGCAGTACTCATAGGCTTCAACAGCAGCTCGTACCTGCTGCAGCTTGTTGTGTGCCATTGCAAGGAAAGTCAAGCGTGGCATCGCTGATAGCGCGCTGCAGCTGGTGAGGCTGTTGTGCTGGAGGTGCAGGCTCCTGCAAGCTGACAACTGCTGCAGCACGCTAGCTGACAAAGAGCACAGCTGCAGGCTGTCTAGCCTCACTGTTGTCAACTTGCTGCATGCGGCGGCTCTGTGTAGCAGCGGGAGTTGCAGCAGGTAGAGCATGCGCCAGTGCATGCTAGTGTGCTTCTTCGTCCATGCAGCAGACGTGCGTTACCTGAATTCGGCTGACGAGTTTTGCAGCTGCTGGTCCTGCAGGTTGGAGACAGCAACCAGGTCCATAGATAACACCTCATCTAGGTCCTCATTTACTGTGTGACACTCCTGCTGCATTTTGCTTGCAGACACAGCCCTGCTGCTGACTGGCGTCAATGATGTTGACTTTGTAGCATATCAATTCTAGCCAGTCATGAGGTGCCGAGCATGACGAGCTGGTGATTTTAAAGCTACCTGAAGGACTATCTGATGTTTGACAGTGCGGACAACTACATAAGTCGTAGCTGTTGTACAGCACGTCAGGGACTGTCATGTTAGTACTGCCTGGGTTACGCTGGATCCGGAGCGTTGCCGCACTTGCCGCACGGCGGACATTCAGCGATGTTTGAGGACTTCCATGCAGAGCATATAGGTCAAGGTGCAGACGACGACACCACAATCGTTCAGTACACACTGCAGGCGCCAACACTGCACGCTCAGTCGATCCATGCAGCAGCTTGGCAACCTTTGTCCAGCTCCATTGCGGTTTAAACAACAGCAACAAGCACTTCGAGTAGCACTGCACAGCAGCAGACCTAGGGCTCCCTGCTTCTGCAGAGCAGCAGCAGCAGCTGCTGATGGAGGAGGAGGCGGAGCAGCAGCAGCAGCAGCGCCAGCAGCAGCAGCACAGAAAGGTGACAGTGATCGTCAGCAGTGCCCTGAGGTCTGATATAAGTATCTTCTCACCAGTGTGTGCATTGAACTGCGTGACTGACGTTGGGAACTGTGGCCATCCAGCAGGCAAAGCTGGGAAAGAGTCGGAGAAGCTGCCGCTGCAGCAGCGAATACTCAACAGCATACTCAATGTCTCAAACGTCCCCTATAGGTAAGCCACTTGTTTTGAAACGCTGCCTGCAACAGCAACGGCGGAGATGCAAAATGGCATGGTGTTTCTGGGGCATTGCCTGCAGGAAGACGCACATGCTGCTGCTGCTGCTTTGTGTGTGCCCTGTCAAATGTTGTGCCTTACTATGTCTAGTCTGAATTGTGATTGCCAACTTCCTATGCTGCAGCTCCTTTGTCCCGCATCCTATCACGCCACTGCACAAAGTGGACGCACAGATAAAGCAGGTGAGCACTGCACAGGGATTATGCTGCAGGCAGCGCTTGATCTGGCACTACCAAGACGCAGTGCAGCCGCAGAGGGCACAATCTGCCTTGGGGTGTGTGCTTGGGTTCAGCTTCATCCTCAGGTGCCACATAGCAAATGCTAAAAAAGGTATTTCACAGTAAGCCATAGCTTGCCAGGCTCTGTTCAGGGGCTGTTCATTATTAATTCAATGACAACACCCAGCCGCAGCTAGATTGCACTTGCTTAAACTGTCTGTACCAAATCACCCGCTACCTCTTCTGTTGCTCCTGCAGTTATGGCTGCTGGTGCTGTACCTCATCATTGCGCGAGCCACACCGGTGCTGCGCGTCGGCATCGCAGCAGCTGTGGCAGGGCTCAGCATCCTGTGCCTGCCACGTCGACTTTGGGTCAGCCAGCTGCAGCGGCTAGGCTTCATCTGCGGCCTCATCCTGCTATTCACAGCACTCGGCTCAGATAGTGTGCCGCCGCTGCTGCAGCAGCACTCAGTTCCGGGATCAGTAGAGGGCCTGAATGTGCGGCTGGCGCCTGATACACCGTACTCGTATGTGCTGGTGAATCTGGGAGGCATCATCACTGTCACACGCAGGTATGAGCATGCATGTAGTATACTTAGACCTGCACATGTACTTTTACAATACCCTTGCTCTGCGGCACCCCACACAATGCTTGTATTATTTGTACTTCAGCTGCATACCAATGCGGGTGCTCTCCTAAGTCAAAGTTAATGTGATGCATGCGGCAGGTGCCTAGAAGGTTTGCTTGCACATGCCTACCGCGTGCCATGCATCCTGTACCGTCGATGTGCCACATCAGTCTTGCGCTGCTTCAACCGCGCCACGCAACTACAACCCACTGTTGCCATGCTCGCAGGTCAGTGAACCTCGCAATCACAGCAGCTGCCCTCACCTTCTGCGCGCTACAGTCAGCCAGCCTGTGCCTAGTCACAACACCAGGCGAAGAAATGGCCATGGGCTTAGCCCGATGGCTAGCCCCGTTTCGGCCGCTGGGCGTGCCCACGCAGCGCATCGCGTTCACGCTGCTGCTGTCGCTGCGGTTCATGTCGCTCGTATTTGAAGAAGTGCGCAACTTGTGCTTGGGCCTGGCAGCGCGTGGCGTTGACTGGCGTGCGCAAGGTGGCCGCGGAAGCTTGGAGATCCTCGGGCGGCTTGTCGTGCGCCTGTTTGGCAACTTGTTTGCACGCAGCGAGAAGATAAGTCAGGCGATGGTGGTGCGGGGGTTCCTGGGGCCGCAGCAGCATAACCTGTACCTCATGCGCTCAAATGAGACGACGCTGCTGGGGAACCTGGGTGCGTTGCTGCTGCTGGTTGCGCTGTGTGCAGCAGTGGCATACGTGCGATAGGGTTGAGGTGTTACTTGTTGAGCATGCTTGTGCTGTGCATGACTTGCGACAGCGCAGGCGGTATGCAGGATCCTGTGCGTGCTGTTTGTGCACAGCAGCTGACAGCGCTTTCCTCATCATTGCTGGTTGGCATAATGGTTCAACATCAGGAGCTTGATAATAATAATCAATCCTTGTAAGCCATACCTTTCGGCATCGGCAACCGCGCCTCACCCACTGGGGAGGCGGAAAGCAGGAGCTTGATGACATGCAGTGTAGCAAAGTCACCTGCAAGTGTGCTGGCTGTGCCGATCTGTATCGTCGACTTGCTTGGTCGTTTTGTACGGTGGCAGCCACCTTGCGTTCAAGTGTAGCGTTCAAGTATGATGAGGACAGTTGGAACATGCTGTGGGTGCGTTACCTCATTGGGTGTAGGGATTTCTAAACACTCACAGCAGTACGTACGCCACCAGCAAGCCACTGAGTGGCTTGTAACAGATGGCATCTGGATTTTCTGCACGGTGCATCAATCATCATGCAATGCCATTTTGTTGTAAGAGATTGTGGAGACCCTGCATCAATGTGCACAAGGTGGCATTGCCCAGCAATCTGTAAATGTTAGCTTAAAACGCCTGCAGCAGACCTGCTACAGCGCGTCGCATGCAGCCATTGAACCGTCCAAGTGACTGCTGGGTTCTCCAGCACAAACTTGCAGCGATGAACTAGCAACTGCCTTTTCCAGCAGCACAGGCTACATGCCACCTGCATGCTCTGGCTGCGTAGCCAGTTGCTGCGCAAGGCCAGCATGACCCAAATGGGTTGCAACAGTGCACACATGTGCCGTAAACATCGCACATGCATGCTCTGTGATGCACATGCAGACATTGATGGTACCACCAGCACTAGATGTGTGTGCTGTGTATGATAACGGTTGCCAGGGACAAGTCCTGCAGACAACCACCACCCAGCAAGGCTTGCTCTGATACAAAATCGACGCCATCACTGCTCTATGACATGTGCAACGACACAGCACGGCTTGTCTGGCAG
Source organism: Tetradesmus lagerheimii (assembly GCA_902809745.2). Classification (NCBI taxonomy): domain Eukaryota; kingdom Viridiplantae; phylum Chlorophyta; class Chlorophyceae; order Sphaeropleales; family Scenedesmaceae; genus Tetradesmus; species Tetradesmus lagerheimii. Next base: position 68,403 of record CADDIJ020001072.1, on the reverse strand, counting down.
GTTGCCAGACAAAATAGAAAATGTGAGGTAACTGCCATCTTGAGAGTAAACATACACCTTTCAACGAGGCAGCTGCTCGGACAACATTAGCAAGCAGGCCCTGTAACCCGCCCTTCTAGGAACTGTGCCTGTGCCGCTGCAAAACCTGCATGTGGCTTGCATGGTGTTGAACAGCACCAACAGCAACAGGTGCTGCACCATGTACAATTGCTTAGCCTCAAATGGATGCAGCCGTCCGGCAGCTACCTGGCAGCAACTTTTAAATCGTACATAGCTTGCCATGAGTACACCCCACAAATCGTAACACCATCTGCCGCTAGGCACCTAGCAGATGAACCGCCACAGTCTGTTCACTATCCCTGCATCACTGGCATGTCCAGTAGTAATGCCAGTGGAACAAAGCTGTGGTGTCGCGTGCGAAAGATGAAGATGAGAGCTTGCTACAGCAAGACGCACAGGGAGCGCCCTTGAGCGGCCCTTGAAGACATCTTCAACATGTGCTGCTGCCTATCAACACGAAAACCCACAGCACAGCCTGCAACGCTGAAGCAGCTGGAACCTTCCTAGTACGCTGCACCGCCCATGGCTGTGCATCTTCCTATCTAGTTGCATGCAGTTGCTGTCTTCAATATTGACATTGGTGGCATGCAGCATAACGTCACATGCCAGCAGCCTGTAGGCCCTACTGCAACCCCTTTCTAGCAACTTGCAAGAGGTCACCCAGATCTAGCTTGATTCTGTTTTGTAACATCACAGCAGACAGCAAAGGATGCCTGCAACAGATACACAGCTTCTCCCACAAGCAGCACCACATTTGACAAGCAGTTGAACGCATGCTGCTGGCACTTTAAAAAAAGGGCTTGCTGCTTGACACAGCAGTCACTGTGCTGACATGCCAGGCGCTGTGGACACTGCTGAAAGTAAATGCCGTTTTCTTGTGCCCCAGCCTGCTCAGCACTGCAAATATTGTTGATGACACGAGCTATAACTCAGTCACCCTGATACACTGCTGGGAAGCGAGTGCTCTGGCATCAAGCTTGTTGCCAGACACCCCAACTGCTGAACACCACAAACACCAGACGCGCACCAGCAGTACCTTGCAGCACCGAAAGGCTAATGCCAAGTTGACAGGTATCAACAAAAGTACAACATATACGACTGACAATGCCACCACCCTGCAAAGAATGTTGCAGTGCTTACATCATGCCACAAATCACCACATCACACCTACAGCCAACCCATCAAATGCACAGCCCCTGCCACGTCTATAATACCCAGCCGCAGTGCATCACAGTGTCAGCCCATTCAGCAGCTCCAGCTGCAGCTGCGCTGCCTCCAACGTGCTTCGCAGGTCTGGCCGACGCCCCTCACCCCAACCACCCACCGCCAACACATCCGGCCGCTGCAGCATCAACCGCGAAGGCGCCTTGGCAACAGCACCCAGCACATTCAGCTGCAGCTGGTGTACCGCCTGCGTCTGCTGATCGTACCGCTCCACCTCTTTGCCCAGCACTGACAGTGTACTGCCGACTGTCCTGTCGTTGGCTCGATCAGGCGTGTCATCACTGCTGCGGGGCCTGCTGCCGGTGTTGCTGCTGGCTGCCGCCTCACTGGCCGCCACTGCTGCCACTGCCTTTGCAGGAACACCGCCAATCGGGCTGCTGCTGCGGCTAGGCACCACAGAAGCCAAGCTCAGCCTGCTGGCAGCTGTTGCAAGCGATATCTCTGCAGTCGCATCGCCAGCTGCTGCTATCAGCCCCACCCCATCCTGCAGCACCTGGTCTAGACAGGCTGCAGGAAAGGGCCCTGCAAACGGAGACCTGCGGCCGCTGCCGCCCTTAGCTGCCACCACGATGAAGCTGCCTCCTGGGCTCCTGCAAGCCTGGTCAACCTTGTCCTGATCTGCCTCCGCTGCGAGCCCTGCAACTGCAAATGGCAGCGCCTCTGGTGTTGCTGCCTCCAGGGTCTCTGCGTATGTCGCCAGTTCAATGTGCTGGCGCAGCAGGTTGGCGTGCTGGTCCTTCAGCGCCCTTGCGTTGGCACCCAGAGCTGCATACTGGTCCTGCAGCACACATGACCAACAAACAGCGTGCTTGTGAATACAAGCAACAATTGCTATGCATGCAGCTGCAGCAGATCACCAGAAACCGTTCCTCATGCTTCATTTACCCCGCAACTGCTCAACCACCATCCGCACATGCACATCTCAAGGCTCTATACACATGCACCTGCTGTGAGGAACTACAAGCAGCCAACCACCACCACAATGTAACCTCATCATCACCGCACCTTGGCCGCTGCTGCCTCCTGACAAGCGAGTGCTGCCGCCTCCTGCGCTTCAGTCAGTGCCCTGCTCAGCTCCTGCTGGTCACGAGTGAGCCTGTCGCGCTGCCGCTTCAGGCGCACCACTTGCGCATGCAGCTCCTCCATACCTGCAGCGCTGCCAGCTGCGGGGCTGCTGGCTGCGGCTGCCGCAGCTGCTGCCTGTGTTGCCTTCAGCTGCAGACACGTGGCAGAAAACATCATATAATGGTCACAGGCAGGTCTGCTGCTGAGAGCACATCACAGTATGCACATGCGTTGACCACTTCCTGCAAGCTCTATCCTAGCATAAGTGCCTCATCATACGCACACCAGCTCCCAACATCCCAGCTGCGTGACAAGCTGCTGTGCAGATTGCATGATTAACAACATCAAAGACTTCATGCTGCGTGCGCACCTGCTGCCGCAGCTGCCCCAGCTCATTGTCCTGCGCCACCACTCGGTCGATCAAGTCGGACACCGTCTCCTGCCAGTCCCTGCTGATGTCGCGGCTCACGCGCACGCCGCGCGCTGCCATGACCTCGCAGTCGTGGCGCGCCACCATCAGCGCGTCCCACAGCGCCAGCACCTCACCGCACTCGCGCTCAGGCAGCCGGCTGAGCAGGTCATGCAGGTGCGACAGCTCCTGCAGCAGCAGCAGTTAGAAGCAGGCCAAACACAGCAGCATGATGAGGAGCTGACGAGCTCACAAGCCTGGAGTGTGAGGGTTTCGCAAGCAACACTTGCAGCATGCCACAACAGAGCAGTGCTGTGCTGCTGCAATGCATATGCTGTAGCTGCCACCGGTTGCCAGCCTCCGCTGCCTTCCTGCAACAGCAAAGATTGCAAACTTCCAGCAGCAGCGTTTCTGCAGCCAACCGCATGCTATTTCCTGCTGGCTCTGCTGCTGAGTCACCCTGCTGCTGCTGTTGCTTCTGCACGTGCTCACCTTCCTGCCAACTGCCCTGTAGATGTAGCAGCGGCTGTCCTGCAAGGGCGCAGCAGGGTGCAAATGGTGCTGCCGTATGCTGCCTGCCTCAAAGCACAGCTCTGCTTCCTTTGTTGCCACTTCCTGGCTCACTGCATCACCCTCTGGCAGGTTTTTGACTGGCGAGCTACTGCCCATCTTGACTCGTGATAAGTTGAGAGCAGGCACGGCAATGCTGCCAGTGCCGGGCTCAGTGGGTTGCTGTTGCTGCTGCAAGTGCTCTGCCGGCTGCCGCTGCAGCAGCTGCGCATGCTGCTGGTATTGGCCGCCTGCTGCTTGCTGCTTTTGCTGCTGCTGTTGCTGGATCTGCCAGTTCAAGCGGTCAATGTCCTGCTGGCAGTCCACAGCCGCGGCATCCAGCCGTTGCTGTAACTGCTGGTGCATGAGCACCGTGTAGTGTTGCTGCTGCTGCTGAAGGTGCTGCTGCGTTGCTGCTTGTGAGGCTGGCTGCTGTGCTTGCTGCATGTGTGCAGCTGCCAGCGCAGCTGACCGCGCCTCTGATTGCAGGTAGTCACCCAGCTGCGTGGCTGCTGCAGCATCTGTACTGTTCAACAGACGCCCCAACTCATCAGACCCCAGCATAAGTGGGTTGCTGCATAGCATACCGCAGGATGATAGACATATCAAGAGCAGCAGGGTGGTAACCCGACCCTGAATGAAAGGCTGCTCCGCGGTTGCGCAACTATTTCTGCACGATGCACCTGATACTGGTTAAATACCACCATGGTGCTGTTGTTCTGGGCTGCCAGCAGCTTGCACAGCTAGCATCTCAAGTGCAGGCCGTTGCATCCAGCAGCAGGGCGTCAGGCTTACCTTGTGTGACACTCTTGGCTGCCCCATGCAGGCAGAAGAGAACTTGCTGCATTGGGTAGCACGTCAGGCTCACCCTACGGAGCACACATAACATATTATGAGCAGTCGATAGCAGGAACAGCATTGATGCTGCAAGTGGCATTGACACTGTGCAATGCTGTCCTGCTAGCACTGATAGCTGCTGCAGCTACTGCTGTGCGTACCTGGGAGCATGGGTGCATCCCCATCATGTGGCTGATTTCAACCTGCAGCAGAAGGCACAGGTTGGCCATCTGAAATCGTCAGCTCCTTGCCACTGCTGTACTTTCAGCATCCATGGTAGCACAGGCAGCTGCCATGTGTAGTGCATGTACTGCCCCAGGTGTGTCTGTCCAGTACCTACCAGTCAAAGCACTGTGCCACTCACAATTAATGAGATGGCATATCTGGATTATCTAAAAAGCTATTGTTTCGCAGAAACTTCAGCTCAGCTCAGCTGCGGCCTGCAATATTGCTGACGAGAAGAGCAAGGGTCCTGTGCAGTGGGAACAAAGTATAGCTGGTACGCTGTTCTTTGACACACTTGACGCTTCCTCGTATGGTGTAATCTGTACAACTGCACGCTGCTACGTGAATGAGCTCTGCCACGGCTTCTACTGCCGCGGTGTCACACCGTCTTGTTGCAGCGCACGGACAGGGCTTGATAATGAATAAAATCTTCAGTTTAGCAAAGAACAATATGGCTGTACGGGAGTAGTGTGTGGGACAAGAGTTGGGCAAGACAGCGGGTAATGCCTGGCGCCAAACACGCCCATCGTAACAAGGAGCGCTGGTTTCACGCGAACCACTGGCGAATGCAACAAACATCTATCCAAAACAGCTCTATAGGAACAAACGCATCATGCATTGGTGATGTTATGAACATCAAGCACCCGGTCCCACATGCATGCAGCACATATGTGTACATGCACAGCAGCTTCGGACACACTGTAAAGGATTGGAGGATACCACATTGCAAAAACAACGCACACTCATTGGTATTCTGTGCTTAGAGGTTCTCGTATCAAGCGCAGTAACATACACAACATGGGATGCACTGGCCATGTACAATGCCCAATGCGCAACCAGCAGCTGTTTGAGCCAGTCGCATGCCGGGCCACTCAAATGCAGTGCATCAAGCAACGCCTCAGCTGAGCCGCAAATGGCCCAACAGCAGCCCCACGAGGTCACTCACCTCAAGAGCACCAACCAGGCAAGCTACGCTGATCGTGGTGAGCAGCGCCTGCATGCCGCTGCGCAGCTGGCTAACAGGCAGAGCAGTGGCAGCAGCAGCACTGCCCAGCCTGGGCAGCTACAGGCCAGCCGGTGCAGCAGCTGCTGCAGCACTTCTAGCAGCTGGGGTGTTGCTATCACTGTTGCGGCAGCCACCAGAGGCACTGTTAATGCCAGGTTCGTTTGCTGCTGCTGCTGCTGCTGCCAGCTTCTTGCACACCAGCTTGTGCCCTGCCTTCCAGTGCTGCCGCTGGCACTCTGCGCTGCACATGCGCACAAGCTTGCAGCCGCCACACACCTTGGCCTTGCCCCTCACCAGCTGCAGCTCACTCAGCTTGGCCAAGTTAGTGCAGGCCGCATTGTTGCAAGCCCAGCCAACAGGCAGTGCAGCCGCCACTGCAGCGCCAAATGCACTCAGCTGCCCTGGCAGGCTGTCACCCCACATGTGCTGCAACAGCGAGGCAGCGCCTGCGCTGCAGATGTCAACCGTCCCTGCTGCTGGCTGCCCTGCAACAGCACAGCGCTGCACTGCCAGGTACAGGCCTGTCTGCAGCTGTGCGTGCTGCTCCAGCAGCTTTGTCAGCAGCGGCATGCTAGCAGCACCGCTGCTGCCATCTGCTGCTGCTTTATCGCCTGGCAGCTGCATGTGGCACAGCTGTGCGCCAAGATATTTAACACACGCATACGCCACCTCCAGCAGCCTCTTGAAGAATCCAGCATCAACCTTTTCTGCATTCGGATGTAATGGATGTGCTGGTTCAGATCGCTGCTGCTGCGGCCTCCGCATAGAGCTGCTGCTGCTGCCTGGCAGCAGCTCGCTGAGGATCTGCCCTATCAGCCATATGCTGCGCGCTGCAACTGTCAGCCAGGGTGTCATTAACACGATCAGCTCATCTGTGTACCACGAGCTGCTGCCGCCGCCGCTGCTGCTCTTTCCTCCTGGCCTGAACGTCACCAGAGGTCCTGCTGCAACGATTTCTGCCTTTGCATAGTCCCCAATGCGCCTGCCAGTCGTCAGCACCTCCTCATCAGCTGCTTCTGTGGAAAACAACGACAGCAGCTGCTTGCAGTCATCTTCATCGGCACCCAAACCCTCGAGCACCATCTCCAGACTTGCGTCATCTGCAATCTTCAAATATCTCCTAACGATGCCGGCTGTTGCTGTGTTGCTGCCAATCTTCGAAAAGACATCCGGCAGGCGCGACCGCAGCTCACTATGCCCTGAGCTTCTTGCACAGCTGACGCCACTCTGCTGCTGCTGATTTGGGCGCATCCTCCGCACCCTGCCGCCAAACAATCGAGCCTGCGTTGCTGGGGATGTGGATTCGGCAGTCACCCACAGTAGCCGCCACTGCAAGCGCCAGCTTCGGGCATGCACCGCACAGCGCAGTGGCGCATTTGTGCGCTGTCAGCAGCAGCGAGACCATGAACGGCACGTACTCTTGCTTTGCCAGCTGCACGCCTGCGGACTGCTTGCTGCTGCTGCTGTCACTGCTGCTGCTGCTGCTGCTGCGTGGGTCTGGCGCCAGAGCCTTCGCTACCTGGGAAGTTGACATCGCCTCTTGTGCGACACGGGCCACCATGTCTACTGCTGTAAGCAGCACCTCAGGTGACACGGCACTTGTCATCTCCACTGGCAGCAGAGACACCTCACCTAGCCCTGCTGCTGCTGCTGCTGGCTGTGAGGCTGTGCTGCAAGTGGCTGCGCACAGGATGCGGAGTGCTGCACAGAGTGACACTGCAAAGGCTTCTGGTGCCTGCTCAACTGCTGACGCCAAGTGCTTGGGGTTGGCTTTAGAGCAGGACAGCAGCACCGCAGCAAACGTGCAGCAAGATACATGTAATCTAGTGAGGTTGTGACAGGTGTATGTTAATGACAGGCAGTTGGTGCTCTCAAACCTGCAGGAGCAAAGTTTGACTGCATAGCTGAGCTGGTGGGCGCAGAATGCAAGACGGAGCTCAGGCTGTGCTTGTGAAATGGAACAATGTGCAGCCAGTACCAACGACAGCGGAACACAGCGGCATGAGAGGCCATGGTATCAACAGTGCAGGGCAACACGCTCTGCAGCTGCACTGCGCACTTGCTGTCTACGACATGTGTTGTTTGTTTTTGCAGCAGTTTGCAGGGTAACACCCTTGCAGCACCCACCTGTGCCAACTGTTTTCATCACCGCCACTGCCCAGTACCATAGCTCAAACTGGCAGTTCACTGCATCCTCCTGCGACTGCTGCTGCTGCTGGTGTGCATGCAGCACTGCTGGCCCCAGCTGCATCACCATCTCACCCACTGCAGCAGCACCTGCTGGCTGCTGCCACACCGACATCTCCAGCCGCACTTCTGCTAGCAGCACCAGCAGCACTGCATGTCGCACATCAGGAGACGGCCCCAGCTGCCCTATCGCTACAAGCATACGCAACAACGCAGGCACGAGCTCGCACCAGCTCCCAAACCGGCAGCTGCTGCTGGCTGGCTCGTTACTTTTATTCTGTACGCTAGTGTCTAGGCAGAACCCTGCTGCATCGAGCGATGCAGGCAGAAGGGTGTCCAGTGACTGCAGCATTGTGCTGCAGAAGGCTGTGGCTTCTTTGCAGCTGCCAGGGTCGCTGTGCTTGCGGGGATCCAGTGCAGGCGCCCCTAGCAGCTCAAGCACCTTGATGTGATGAGGCTCCACCTGTATAGTGCTGCTGCTGCTGCTGCTGCTGCTAGTGCCGCCGCCGCCGCTGCTGCTGCTGCTGCTGTTGTCTGACGAGTATGCTGCTGCTGCGCTGCTGTTGCTCAGGCTGTGTATGACACTGGCCGTGTGCACTGCTGCCCTCCCCTGCTTCTGCTGGTGCAGCAGCCCAGCCAGCCACGCGGCAGTGATCAGCAGCAGCTGGTGCAGCTCGGGTGCTGTCAGCAGCTGCATCACGCCAGGCGTACACACAGCAGTGCATCACGCCAGGCGTACACACAGCAGCTGCATCACGCCAGGCGTACACACAGCAGTGCATCACGCCAGGCGTACACACAGCAGTGCATCACGCCAGGCGTACACACAGCAGTGCATCACGCCAGGCGTACACACAGCAGTGCATCACGCCAGGCGTACACACAGCAGTGCATCATCATCGTGAAACGGCCCATCTGCTACTGCCTGCGCTACGTTCATCGAAGCAGTAAGAACTGTCTGCACTTGTGCCCATGGCTCGTTGCCGCCACGTGCGCTATTGTGGCTGGTTGCTGCAGGGTTGCTGCTGCTCTGTGCCTGCAGCACCACCAGCATGAGCTTGACAGCTGGAAGAACACACGGCTGCATCGCTGAACAGCGAGACTCCGCTTTCAGTGTCTAGGTTATTGTTGTCCCTGACTAGGTTGAGCCACAGCGAGATCAGCGTCCTGGCTAGGGACAAGCCTTGCGGAAGGTTTGCTGCAGGCTGCTGCGACGGCTGCGGCTGCTGCTGCTGCTGCTGCAGGGAGGGCTGCTTGGGCCGCTGCTGGCGGCTGCCAGCAGAGAAGAAGCCGCTGTGCAGGCCGTTAGGCTGCTGCTGCTGCTGCTGCTGTTGCTGCGCCTTGGGAGGCTGCTGCCCCTGCCTCTGGTGCTGCTGCTGCACAGCCTGCCTCAGTTCACCTGCTAAGATGCCGCATGCCTTGGCCAGCGGCTTGATCAGGGCTGCAGCAGCAACGGAAAGTAAGCAGCACGGCACATCCTGAGCTCACAATACTCAGGCAGCATGGTCAGGCGGAAAAACGTACAAGGGGTTGATGAAGCAAGGGTAGGTCCAAGGTAAGCCACATGCCACATGCACGCAGCAACATATGTCCTGCTTGGACGTCCTGCATCTAACCAATGCCTGCGTTTTTTTCCTGCTGGTGTGCTTTGGATGGCACTGCGTGCTGCGTCAAGCAACATCAAGCATGTGCATGCACAGTAGCAGAACCACTTGCCCTCAAGGCTTGCTGTTCGCACCTGTCCTTGCTTCACATGTCTGCTGCTCCAAATCTTTGGCTGTAGCTGGTGTGCTGCTGGGCAGGCCAAGGGCGCATGCTAGACCCTCCACGATGCTGATACTCGTGGCTAGGTCAGCAGCTGGTGCTTGCAGGATGGGCTGCTGCTGCATCTGCAGCAGAGCTGTGCCAGCGAAGTCCTGCAGCATGGGCACTGCGTTCATGGCCTCAAGGAATTCGACCACACGGCTGCTGTTTGACACGTTGTCCGCATTAGCGAAGGAAGACGAGCTGCCAACGATGACCAGCTGGACCTGCGAGAGGGCTTCACGAGCCTCGACTAATCTGCAGACGCTGGCCTTGCGGAGCCCCACCAGCAATCGAAGAGAGCTGATTAGCTCTTTATTTATCGCTGCGTCCGAGGTAGACATGCTTTGCCGTTGCATCCACAGAGATCTACAGCTGCACAGCCTGGTGGGCTACTGTCCAACACTTAGAAAGTACTCAGGCACGCCTGTCAGACGATGCAGAGGATCAGTAATATATCACATTTCATGCACGTAGCCCAGACTCTGCTGCAACAGCAGGCCGCACGTGTATGCCCTGCAGTGCTGCATTATTGACACTGTGTCAACGGTTGCCACTTGCGGCACTTGCTAGCAACTGACACACCTGACAGCAGTTTGATGTTCAAACACTCATGACAGAGTAACTCTGAATTGTTTCGTTGCTGACTCAGCAGTGTCGTGTCCGATTCAAGCTCAAGTCTGGGAGTTGTGCATACGTGTTCATATGATCCATGGGGTGTACATGCATGACGTCAACCAACCCATGACTGTATCTTGCTGTTGCAGTCACACTCTCAAAGCTACACAAGTAACCTCGCCCGTTCAGGAGCCAATGGCAGGCTCATTGGGCAAAGAAATCAACACAAAGCACAACAGAGCGAGAAAAGACAAGTCCATCAGCACTACCCAACATCATCTTCAAGATGTAGATCAGATTGTGTCACAAAGCGGCTCTTGACTAAATAATTTGTGCAACTGCAGCCTTCAGTCAGGCTGACTTGAAAGTCAACAGCGGGAGCAAACTAGATGCACTCAGTGACCGCCTCGGGGGGAAGCAGGAGAGTAATAACATACATGTTCACGAGCCGCACACGCGATATTGCAGCATGTGCTGCGCATTTCTCAGCGCAAAGCAATGTACACGCCACATGGTGGCACCAGCATCATATGGATTGAACGGGTAATATGATGATGATGATGATGATGAAATGGTGCCACCAGCATCGAGTAGCTCCTCACCCCGCACTTGTGAGCAGCACGCAGCAAGTGCTCACGCTGCCACACTTTCTTGTTCATTGCTGCTGAACCAACCCAGCTACTGCAGCTCCTCGCCAGGCTGTTGCAAGCGCGCTTGCTGCTGTCTGTTATCTTGCTCCTGTTTGGCCTCTTCTGCTGCTCGCGCTAGCTCATGCAGCTTCAGCAGCACTGCAGCATGCCGCACGCCCTCAACACCAGCAGCACTGCTGCCCGCACCAGCTGCAAAAGGCAGCAGCTCCAGCATACCAGCCAGCATCGCATCATAGCGCCGGATGTGCTGCTGCACTGCATTCCGGTCGTGCTGTAGCAGCGCTGCCACCTGGTAGGCATACATGGAGGGCTTGGCATCTTTGTACTGCTCTGACAGGCACATGCACAGGATGGCGGCTGCAGGCAAAAGTAGATGCAGAGCACAGGAGGCACGTCAGTTTGTAGATGCACAAGCTCAAGTTGCAGGCACAACCTGCCAGCTTGCGCACAGCTATCTGTGCGGAGTTTGACCGCTTGCCTGCGTCAACGTGCGAGTGGAATGGCGGACTGATATTATACAGCATATGCTTCATGCTGCTGCAGTTCCAATGGCAGCCCTTGCGAGCCAAGTACAATCCTCAACACATGTTTCTGAGTCAACAAACAAGCAATCTTGGTGAGTGCGCCCACCTGCAGCCACCGCTGGGCTGTACCCATCCGCTGCTTCCACATGGTTGAGCAGCCGTGCCACCTCCAGCGCCTTGCGTACCACAGGCTGCTGCCGCAGGCTGCCACACATGCCTGGCTCATACTGAGGCAGCACCACAGCCGCTGCTGCCACCACCAGCGTCTCCAGTGCAGGTGGCACGTAGCTCCGCTGCATCAGCAGCATCAGGCGCCTGTGCAGTATGCCGCCAGCAGCAGCGGCAGCGTTCAGCGCTTTATGACAGGGGCGCACACGCGCAGCTGCAGAGGTGGCAAGGGGGTTCGACATGAGCGCGTGCTCCCTTCTGAAGCACAAGCTTTCCTGTTGTCGAGCAAGCCGAGTAGTGGGCCACCTGCAGCACTCCAGCACCATCAACGCACAGGTACATTGCGTGCAAGAGCCTAGCTGCTGGTGGCGGGGGTCCCACTTAGCCATGTGAGTGCTGTATCTGCTGCATTATGTTTGCAATTACATAGACGGCAACCCTTGACAGCCTAGCTGCTGTGGCACTGCACCCAGCCCTACCTGTACTCCTTGCCAACCTGTACACCATACACCGACAGCGCAGCTCCAGCACGACCCAGCGGCAGCGCATGCCGCTCTTCACGTGCTGCCATGTACACTGTTGCTGCTACGGTTGCTGCTGTAGTGTTCCGCCTGGGGTTCGCTGCTGCGTTGGCCTGAATCACTAGCGGCAACAACTGCTTAGCTGCCTTTGCCACATGCCGCGGCAGCTCCAGGTATGATAGCGCAGCTTGCAGGCGCTCCATGTTTACTGACAGGATGCGTGTTGTGCTGGGAACGCTGCTTGTGCCTTGCAGGGCCGTTGATGTCCCATCGTGGTGAATGAGGACGGCAGCTGTTGAACCAGGCAGGCAGCACAGATGCGTCGAGCACTGATGCAAGAACGTGATATGTAAGGCAGCATTCGTATACGGCTGCACAAGCACTGCATGCGGTCCAAGAAGCATCTTGGGAGCCTGCCGATGCGATGGCTACTGCTGCTACTGCCACAACATGTTGCAAGCACCTGCCCGCGTGCCATCGTCATCTGCAGCCACATGCGTGCCATACTGCTCTTCTCTTCCATCCTCGCCGAAGGCTCCATAGGTTACCAACACCACCTCATCGTGTAGGTGGCCACACTCTGTGCAGACATATTTGAGGCTTCCATCTGGCATGTCCTCCAAGTCATACTTGCCCTCGGCATTACACTTAGGGCAAACATCTGGCCTTTCCTGATTATCCATGATCGCTGCAAGAGGCTGTACGCACTTCCAGAACAAGCGTTGGCCCCAGAGAAGATCAGCACTTTTGAGTGCTGACCTAACACGTTGGCCTGAACATGACACTTCAGTGTAACCGCCTCGGACAACAGAGGTCGTCAGCTCAACTAGCGTCCTTTCAAGCAGGCTAGCAGTTGCAGCACTGCAGGGCAATCACTCGCCCACCACCTGTGCCACATCACTAGCTTGATTCACCTCAATCAGCATGGCGACCATGCAGCTGGGAAGGTATTGTTTATTTTCGCAATCTTTCGCGCCAATGCAGACTGTCTGTGGCGCAAACGCCTGACGTCGAGGAGCTTTGTGTTGCACAGGTGCACCAAGGCATGCGCAGGCCTGCCTGCTCTGCGGCAATGCAGCACACAGCTCGGTAAGGGTTACATATAACTGGATTGCTCGCGCCGTGGGGATGGTCATTAGGGGCACTCATGCAGTATGGGTGCTCTGTGGTTGCAGGTGTAGTGCGGACCTGGGGGCGCAGGCCGGCTGTCAGCACTCGGGCCATGATGCCTGGTAGTGAGCAGTTGACAGATCTTGCCATCAAGGCATCCAGGTAAGGCCAGCTGTGCACTTGACAGGCTGACAGGGACTGCAGCAGCCTCAGGCTGTAGCAGCCAGCAGCACCTCGGCAGATGTAGCCAGATGTTGCAACCAGGCTTGAGATGATACACGTGCAAACAGTGTCATGCTTATAACCTGTGTTTTGTATGCATGCTGCAGTGCCATACAGCATGCATGTGTGATGAGTTGTGCCTGTTGCTTTGCATGTCTTGCGCCGCTGACTGCATGCCGTGCTGTCCTGCCTCGCTGCCTGCTTACCCATGCGCGCTGCAGCATTGCTGGTGTTACACAGGCCATGTACATGCTTTCAGATGACAGCGTCACAGATGCAGCTAGCAGCTCCAGCGGCGGTGCGTTTGGCTTCCTAGCAGAAGGCTTTGAGGCTTTCCTCAAGGTGAGGCCTGCAGTGAAGATATAGCACATGCCAGCACCATGCCACGCTGTTATGTCATTGGATAACAGCGCTGGCAGTCATGGACCCTGGCATCACAAGCCAAGCTTGCAGGCAGCTGCCGACGAACCTGCATGTGGAGTGTTGCAGTGGTGCAGGCAGCTGTTGGTGCGCATGCATGAGTAGCGTTGTGGTGGTTGGGTGGGGGGGAGGGGGTGCGCAGGCTGCTGGCCGTGACTGTTGCATGTGTGCCTATGGCGCTTGCAGCAGTAGTTGAATAGCAATAACCGTATCTACTGAGCAGCAGACCACAGCAGGGGGCTGCTCGCTGTTGCTGTCAGCCTCACTGCAGTGCATGGCATCCTCAACGCATCTGTTTGCAAGTGTAATACAGCTCCTGCCTTCCTGAACGGGTCAGCTGCGTGCTGTACTGTTGAGTCGTGCTTGCTGACTCTAGTGTTCATGCTGACTCAACAACTAGCTTGGAGATATTCAGCTGTAGTGGCGGGGACCCCATCTAGACATGTGGGTACTGAATCTTGCTGCATTATCTCTGCAATTTGAGTATCCTGCAATCCTTTTCACTCTGCTGCATGCCTCAGGTGCTGGAGGGCGGCCTGAGTGCAGCTGGCGTGCCGTACAGCTACGGCTTTGCCATCATCCTGCTGACGCTGCTGGTCAAGGCAGCAACGTACCCACTCAGCAAGAAGTCGGTGAGCAGCACAGGCAGCCGCTCATCCTGCAGTTGACACACAGTTGCTTGCAGCACAAGACTCCTTTTACGTACTGCAGAGCCAAGACGAGCAGCTAGGTGTCATGGCTAGATTCTTGCAGTGCTGAGCTTTGTTGCTGGTACACATCATGGTATCGCTGATGTGGCCTTGCAAGCCCAGCGAATGGGCACCCATGCAGGCCACGGTCTCGTCAACAACACACCTTGATGACAAACCTGCGTTCCATCACTCCGTGTGTTTTTACGTCATCTGCCTGCTGTGCATCTTCTGCTCCTGCTGCCCCCGCTGCTGCTGCCCCTGCTGCTGCTGCTGCTGTCAGATGGAGTCTACGCTTGCCATGCAGGCTGTTGCTCCCCGCGTGAAGGAGCTGCAGGCCAAATACGCAAACGACCCAGAGACGCTGCAGCTCGAGACTGCGCGCATGTACAAGACAGCAGGCATCAACCCGCTGGCCGGCTGCCTGCCCACGCTAGCCACCATCCCAGTCTTCATCGGGCTCTACAGGTGGGGGCGTGGCCTGGGTCTTTGACTGCAGCTGCGTCTCTGTTGGTGTTATTGTTGCTTTATTCTGGACGAGCATTGCAGCTGAACCTTATTGCATTGCGCAGGTGTTCTGCATGCCACAGTCGTAGCTGTGCTTGTTGTCAGTTTTGAGTGGGTGTCTCTTTGTTGTACAACACCATTTTACCTGAAGTAATGTGTGTTGTCCTCAGGGCGCTGACCAAGGCCGCAGATGACGGTCTACTGACCAGCGGCTTTTTTTGGATTCCCAGCCTGGGAGGGCCCTCCAGCATGGCAGCACAGAAAGCGGTGCGCGGCCCATACTCATGCACATGCAGCCGCACGTTTGCAGCAGCGAAAGGCAGCATGTGAGAAGCTGGTGTTGTGTGCGAGAGGCAGCGGTCGCCCGGCGCCGCAGGCCAGCCCTCATGAATTGCCGCAACTGCCCTGCTCAGCATTGCTGCAGCATCACCTGCTGTTGGCGTCTGCATGGTAGCCGTCAGCAGGCGTTTTGGCTTCAACTCTGCATGCACGGTATGCTCTGTGTATGTCTCGTAGGGCTCTGGCTTGAGCTGGCTGTTCCCCTTTGTTGATGGGCACCCGCCTATCGGCTGGCACGATGCCGGCGCCTACCTGGTGCTGCCAGTGCTGCTGGTCGCCAGCCAGTACATCAGCCAGAAGATTGTGTCACCGCAGTCCAACGACCCGCAGCAGCAGCAGACGCAGGCCATCCTAGGCTTCATCCCATTCATGATCGGTGCGTCGGCGTTAGTATCGTTATACAGGCCACACCTCCAGCTTGAGAGCTGTCTGTAGCTTTAGACGGGTGACGCCTTTGCTTTCTTGGGTCGTTGCAAGGGTCGTTGCAAGCACAGCAGCAGCTGTGTTGATCGCAGCGCTGGTTGCTTTGTTATTAGCTGACAGTTCATTCACCAGGCCTGCGCTGCTCGTGAGTGCGTTGAGTTGCTGCGCTGTCACCTGGATTCTTACTCTGCCTGCCTGCCTTGCTCGCTGCCTGCTGCTGCTGCTGCTGTGTGCAGGGTGGTTCTCCCTGAACGTGCCCAGCGGCCTGACGCTGTACTGGTTCGTGAACAACATCATCAGCACAGGCATGCAGATCTACATGAAGAAGACCATCAAGGTGGACATGCCGCCACTGGCTGCTGCTGGCGAGGCAAACGCCATCATCGATGTCACTGGCGAGGTCATCAAGCCTAAGGAGGACCGGGAAAAGAAGGTATGTATAATTGCGTGATGGGCAAGGGGTGGGATGCACATGTGCCAGCTCGTGCAAGCAGTAGCTGGCAGTTGTGTAAGTTGTTGTGTTGCCTTAGTTGCAGACTTGGATTCTCTATTCAAGCCCCTGGCAAGATTTGATCAGCTGGTTTCTGTGGTATTCTTGCGGCATTCAAAGCAGCCCCCATATCTGCGCACATAAAATACATTGTCAATTATGTCAAAATGTATCGTTGCCTGCAGGTGTCCGGCCAGGAGCTGGGCAGCCGCAAGAAGGCCAAGGAGGCGCTGCCCGCCAGCAGCGCAGGCAGCGGCAGCCCCCCACCGCAGCAGAAGAGCGGCGGCCGCGGCCAGAAGTTCAGGGCACGCAAGTCCCAGGAAGCAGCAGCCAAGGCAGCCACGCTGGCGTCTGGTGGCACGCAGAGTGAGGCGCAGGGGCAGCCTGCGTCCACCAGCACTAGCCAACTGGAGACAGTCAAGGTGCCAGACTCACCTCCTTCAAAGTAAAACCGTCACACAGTTGCAGCCTTGCATGTAAGGGGTCGGGGGGCTCTGCTGTGTGTTGCTTGCTCTACTGCCAAGTTGCAGTGTTTGCGGGCTTCTGTGGTCTATCTGTTGGTTGGTGGATGCACAGTGTGCTTGCAGAAGCAGGGGAGATGCACGGAGGATGCGTCGGGGTTGGGGTGTGATGGGCGCAAACTGCGGGGCGTGTTACAGCGCGCAGCGTGCGCTGGTGTGCGCGGTGATGAGTCGCGAGTGTGTTGTGGATGAGGATGCAGCAGCGAGTGCGGTGTATAGGAACAGAGCTGATTGAGCAGGTTGCTTGGGTGTGTATTACACGTGTCTGGAACTCCACACAGATGAATTCATCTGCAGCAGGGTGTCTGTCGTCATTTTGTGTCTGACTGGGCAGGCAGGGCATCGGAGTTGTCATGTTTTGCATATTAAGAGGGTTCTGAGATGCAAAGGCTGGTCTGCATGGTCAGTCTTCATGTTTGCCTGGTTGAGATTGGTCCAATGATGTCATAGGAGCAGCAGCCCGCTATTTGACTTTACTGGGACCTTCAGCCATGATGTTGCAGTTCATAGCTTTGTTTGCAACAAGTGTCTGCTTCCTTGTCATCCTTGGCTGCAGTACCAGCTTTTTTACTAGAGTGCTGAACACTGTTCAGTGGCGCTGCTTCGCAGCACCAGCTGCCATGCTCATTGATGAGCCATTTGTGAAAGCGTTCGACAGCCAGCCTCCGTTTGACATGTCCGTCCAACCCGTACGACGCAATGAGACACATGGAAACACTGCACGTAGCCCTCGGCGATTGAAACTGGCTCCTGGTTATTTTGCACCTAGGGTCTGGCACCAGGGTCCATTCGCCAGATCGGCGAAGGTAAACAACGAACAATAAGCTTATCAGTAAAAGAGTGGTCAATCAGCTAGGCACAGCTCTGAAGTTGAGAAAGGCGTGTGAGGGAGTCCGCTTGAGCTCGTGTCCGCGGACGCTGCGCGCCCAACGCGCTCCTGGTTGAACTTCAGTTAATCAAAGCAAGCCAGCTACACAATGCTGCGGCAGGCAGCACTGCAGCTGGCCAAGCTGCAGCAGGGTGCCCAGCACTATGGAGCACTGTCTTGCGTAGCAGAGACGCTGCAGAGCAACTTCCGCAGCGTAACTCAAGAGTTTGGGACCCTTGCAGACAGGTAGGATCCCGCAACGTTTGTGTGTGAGCCAGCAGAGTGTGGTAGCACCCCTGCCAACAGCAGCATTGCACGAGCTGCACCTGCCACACGTGCTAGTGCTGGATGATGAAGTTGCTCTGCTTGCATGGTGCTGTCAGGCAGCTGCAAACAAACACTCTTGCCGTGCTTGCAGGACTGGAGAACGTACCAGCGGCGCGGCGTCAGCAGCAGCACAGGCCAGCAGCAGCAGCAGCAGCAGCGGCACCAGTCTGGCAGCAACGCCTGCAAGCGGCCTGGAGCAGCGCCGTGAGATGTCACTGCGCTATGCTCGCGACATAAACAAGCAGAAGGCTTCATACTCTGACAGGTGGGGAGTCTGGACCTTTTGCTGGACTGTGTGGTTTGCTGCTGCCAGCAAGAGTGCCGCACACAACATACAGCATGTGGCTTTGTGCGCCACACAATGTCCTGTTATAGGCGCGACCGACACATATATCTATTACTGTATGTGTCTGTCGTTCCGACAACAGGATTACAGCACGCTCTGCTGCTCGTCGTTGACTTCTGGTTAGCAGCAGCGGCACACGTGTTGCATTGGCCGTGCGTGCCACACGCTGCAGTTTGGTGTGGCCACAGATCTGGTGCACAATCACCCCATGCGCGCTGGCCTAACACAGTGTCATGGCCGCACCGCTGTGCTTGCAGGAATGATGTGGTTGCCATGCACGGTGCGCTGTCTGACTACTTGATCAAGGTGGTGCCCAGCTGGATCAAGTTTGCGGTGGCAGGGCCCGGCCAGTCCACCAACGTGTACAACGAGCAGACGCTCTACACCAAACCAGAGCACCTCATGCCCCTGATCAGGTGCGCTTGTGGGAAGGGGCAGCTGGGGGTGGGGGTGTTGTTACGGCAGTGCACTGCCACTGCCAGTGCACTGCCACTGGCTGCACCCAGCCATGCTCAGCATGCTGCTGCGCTCGTGTGTCGACAGCCCAGCATCATGTGTATGGTGTGGGGGTGTTTGCACATGTGTTGATGTGTTGCTGTGAGAGACTGGCAGCAGGAGCTGATGTCTGCCCCTGATCAGGTGCGCTTGTTTGAAGGGGCACTGCCGGCAGCTGGGGGGGGGGATGTGAAGTTGTGATGAAGTTGCCGTGCAGAACAACAGTTGCCGTGCAGAACATCAGAGAGTGTGGCCGCATGAGCTGCTGTTCCGCCGCAGCATCAGGCTCCAGGCCGTAAGCAGTGCACATGGTATGACGCCGTGATGTTGCTTGTCACAGCAGGGCTGTTTTTGGGCACTGCTGCTATTCTGTCTGCGCAAGCGGTTTGCATGGCTATTCAGTGAGCCATGTGTGGGTTGTTGCGTATTGTGATGGCAGTGGGTGCACACATCAGCATCCTGCATTCGTGTGTGCACAGCCTAGCATCACATGTGTACACAGCCTAGCATCACACACGCATGTTTGTGGGCAGCCATGGTACACTCTGAGCTGCAGCATGTGCAGGGAGACTCTACAACGTGGCAACTACAACCTACAGTGACAGCCATCTAGACACAGGCCTCAGCTTTTCGATGCATTCTTGTATGGTTGTGTCTGTCTTTCTGCTTTCCTCCGACCCCCCTGACCCCCCCTGTGCGGCTTCGCACGCTGCTGCAGGTTCCTGCGTGACCACGTCAACACGCAGTTCAAGTGCCTCATAGACATCACGGCTGTGGACTTCCCTGAGCGTGCTGCGCGCTTCGAGGTGGTGTACCACTTCCTCAGCCCTCGCTGGAACAACAGGATCAGGATCAAGGTGGGACACTGTGTGGCCTGCACCGACATGATGTACAGGACGCCACAGCATCGTATGTGGCAGGCAGGTCTTGGCAGTATGCTGCTTTGCAGTTGCAGGTAGGGGATCGCTTCAGCCTGCAGAGATGTAAGGCCGTTGCAGCATGTTGTTAGCTGAGCACTGCTGCACACTGCTAGTAGCGTAGGCGCTTCTCACCCGTCTGCACCGTATTGTCAGCCGCAGTATCGTACACAGCAGAGCTGCGGTGTGCCGGCCAGCTGCTGCAGCCTGCCAAGTGCATCTCAACGCGTCTCCTGCAACCTTCTCTTTGCGCTGCTGCTGCTGCAGGTGTGTGTGGACGAGGTGACTGCCGTGCCCAGCCTGACCAGCCTGTACCCTGCTGCGGACTGGTTTGAGCGCGAGACGTGGGACATGTTTGGCGTCTTCTTCAGCGGCCACCCCGACCTGCGCCGCATCCTCACCGACTACGGCTTCCAGGGACACCCCCTGCGCAAGGACTTCCCGCTCACAGGGTACACCGAGGTGTGGTATTGAATATCATTTCAGCTAGCTGGCTGTACTGATTTCTGTTGACCTTGGTTGCGGAGTGGTAATCAAGATTGGGTCATTTCCTGCATTGATATAAACATTTGTGGCTTAGTGCCTTTGTGCAAAAGGTCTTTGGACCCAAGGCTATGCTGCAGTGCTGGTGATATGATTGATTGTAGCCTGTGCAATGCCGCATGATTTGAGGCTGTCCATCACTGCTGCTGCCGCTCTGCTGCTGCTGCTGCTGCCGCTGCTGCAGGTGCGTTACGACTACGGCAAGAAGCGCGTGGTGAGTGAGCCGCTGGAGCTGAGCCAGGAGTTCAGGCTCTTCTCCCTGGAGAGCCCATGGGAGATGCAGCGCTGAGCAGATGCAGGACCCAACAGCGCGGCAGCAGCTGTGGTTGCAGGGACTGCGGGTGAACAGCTTGGGCGAGGCCACGGGACATGCAGCGCTCAGCAGCTAGCTGCTGCTCACAGCGCGGCAGCAGCTGCCACAGCAGGCTGCCTGCGTCTTGAATGAAGTTTTCTGGAGGTCCACAGCTGGTGATCCCTTGAGCATGCGCAGTGCGGAGCAGATGCAACACTGAGCCTCAGCTTGTGCATATGTGCGCAGAGCAGGGCTGCTGTGGCCGGCATTCTGCTGCATATCAGCGGCAAATGTGTCGGAAGCAGCAGGAGCATGGGGAGGCTGCTGGCTGGGTGCCTGCAGTGGGATGGTGCTTGCCGGCTGGCATGATGCAGCTGCATATGCGTGCGGTCGACCGCTGTGTTGCTGCATGCCTACTAAGTGGCACCTGTTCGCTGGTGTTCGGCGTGTCCACTTGGTGCATTTGCATGGGGTTCAAAGAGGGTTGACGGCCCGTCTGCAGGCTGCATGGGGGTGAGGGTGGTGGCGTGTGGTGCGGCAGGATCATGGCGCTGGGGTTTGCAGTTGTTCAGCAGCTTGACAACATGAGTTTCAGAGCATTAGTTGGCCTTTGAACGGGACCGTTGGCGATTGAACCGGAAGGCCGTGTGTCACACACGCTAATGATCAGCACATCTGCTTGTGAATTGCTGAGGTTTTCGCTACACTGTTCCTCAGCCAGCAAGCGGGGGACTGTACAAGCATATCTTTTGCCGGTTGCTGGGCGCTGCACAGGTGGTTACGGTATGCATGCGCACCCTTGCGTGAAGTGGTGGGGTGTCTGCTTGCTGCTGCCGCCTGCCTGCTATGCCAACACCGTTGCCGACTCGGAGTGCTGCTGCTTTCACAGTGGGGCTTTGACAAAATCATTTGTGCGATGTGCAGTGTTGCGGTTGCTCTGCAGTAGCAGTCAAAGCAGCAGCTCTGCTGCTGTGTGATAGACTCATCCGAGCACCCTGCTGCCTGCATTATGGCAAACCCAGGCTTGAGTCAACATACTGGCTGTGCTAAGCACCCCGCAAAGAGAACTGCACAAAGTGACTGCCTGAGTCTCCCTGTCAATCATTGCAATCGCTGCGCACGCGTTAAGACTTGCTGACACGTATCTCAGTGGTGTGCTGCATCATGGTGCTATCAATCAGCCGCAGTCCAGCACACATCAAAGAATGTACAGTAGATTACACAGCAGCATTGGCCACTCGCGCTCGCATCTAACATCCAACAAAACGCTGTAGCACAAGATACCAGCCAACCCAGCACTGCCCGTTGTCATCACCGCCAGCCTGACCCCAGTTGAAGCTGCTGACGGCTGCCGCAGGGCCACCTGCCTGTCTCTCAAACAAAACAAGGGTGCAATTTGCCGAGGGCTACTGTACTGCCGCTCAGCGCATTGCCTGTGCTTCTCCACGCCCACGCTGTTGCTGTGGCAGCTGACTGGCTGCTGCAGGCAGGCGTGCAGCTGCAGCCATGCTCCCAGATGAGTCGGTAAAGGTCTCTCTATAGGCTAGAGCCATTGCCCAGAGCTAGCGCAGTAGCCTAGTCGTCGTACACGCTGCAGGGGCAGGACAGGCAGGGCAGCAACTTCGTCAGCATGAAGCCGCACATCAAGCATGACATGCAGCGCACTACGCACGTGTGTGTATGCACAGCAGCAGGAGCCAAGTGCTGGCGGACTGCTTGAAGGTGAGCAACAGCAGCAACAGGGCGGGTGATCAAGCAGCACTTGCGGCTGCAGCTGCGTACAGCTACTGCCTCACGCAACAGCCTTCTCAAAACAGGCAAGGCATCCACAAAACATGTTCTACTTCCAGTTCTGACGTGTGGTGCAGGCAAGGCATGACGTCATGCCGCGCCGTGCATGCTACGTGCGATGCTTGCTTGTGACACTACAACACTGCTGCCAAATGAGAACTCCAGCTGTGGTGGAGTTCCCCAGCCATCCCTACACCAGAATAAACCTGCAACCCATTGATAAGCCCCATATGCTGCCGCCCTGCTCACCGGCACTCATCAGCATCTGGGTTGTCGTCGCAGAACTGCTCCAGAGGGTCGCTGCTGGCGGCCTGCAGGGACATCACAGCGCAGCAGCAGCAGCAGCGACAGCAAACAGCAGCACGTCAGCCTGCAGCAACTAACTGACAAGTGTGCTCACTGTGGAACTTGACCTTGGCAGTAGCGTTGGTCATAGCCCACGTCTTGAATGCCTGCTGCTGTTGATGGCATGAAATGTGTTTGGCATCCCTGGATTGTCAACCCCTGCTTTGACCAGTACGCTGCAGCTGCTACAGCAGTGCCAAGCTGTTGTCGGCACCCCCACACCGCCAGGAGTGCTGCTGTATAAAATACTGATCCTATTTACATTTTAGATATAGTCCTGTACTTACGTCAGTGACCTTCTTGTGGCTGATGGCTGCGGAGATCTCCTCAACCTGCAAAACGGCAACCTCTGGTCAGAGCCGGTCCTCGCATTCATCGAGCCCGCAGCTGCGATCACTTACGTTGTCCCATGCAGCAGCACACTCGCCGGAAGTGCCGGTTGCGCACTTGTCCTCTGCCTCCTTGATGGCAGTCTCCACAGCTGCAGGCTCCTGCAAGTGTCAGCCAGCAGTGCTGCGCGTCAGCCTTCATGCATCTGAAATTGCAAATCGTGCCGATTTGAAGCCCGGTATGAGCAGCAGGAGCCGGAAATTGGGCTGAGCCAGAGGTAGCACCGAGAGTGTCACCGGGGGTGCTGCAGCCCCATATTGACGCTAGCAGGCACTCACAGGGGTGGACCTGACCACCACACGGCGGACGCTGACCACACGGGTGGACACTGGGGCCCTGGCCACGGGGCGAGCCACGGTGGAGCGTGCAAGCAGAGCCATTGTGCTGTTAGCTGCTGTGTTGTGTCGAGAAGAGAGCGATCTACTAAAGTGAATACCTTGGGGAATGGCAAGGGGACCAAGGCAGTAAATGCAGCAAACTGGTTCACCTCGGGCGCAGGGCTCAGCACTAACTGGCCGCTCGTTTGATCGCTCTGAGACAATTGGCAACAATGATTTTTCAACCAGGTTACATCAAACTATTGCAAGCAGCTGCATGCATGCAATGCGTGCCAGACCAGGCCAAGCAAAAGGCGCTGCTGAACAATCGCGCGAGGATCGCAAGCAAGCGGCCCGAGCCCATCACTACAACAAATTCTTCACAACAAATCGACAAATGTCGCGCTTCACTCTGCCAGACCAGCCGCCCAGCTGATCCCGCCAATTTTCAACATATCTCCAGATACTCTGGGCAAATGCCGCAGCTGCAGCAACAGCGACAGCAGCAGCAGCAGAGGCGTGCAATTGCTCAGTAATGTGCAGCGCAACCGCTCACGCCCAGCAGTGATGCCTGCAACTGACTGCTGTGCACGTGCACATGACCACGGCTCAACGCTACCAGCAATCATGTTGCCTCAGGCCGGGCATATCATCCTGTACTTCCACTGTCAATCACGTCTGCAGCTGACATACAAACACCCACATGTGCACACGCCAAGCAATAGTTGACTTTCCCCCATCCTCAACTCGATGCAGCCTCACCTATCGTGACGTGGCCAGCTCCTGGCACCATCAACGCCAGCAAAGCATCTGCACCATTGTGCTGACCAATACACATGCTCTTCGCACTCCCCCACCATGCACCCAAGTTCTTCAGTCATCAGTCCTGTTAAACCCTTCCAGCGGTATTGCAGCTGTGGTGGCAGTAGAGCTGTAGCTGCAGCTCCCGTCTAGCCTAGCCTAACGTAGGTGGCAGCAGCAGCTTCCTCAGCTGGGCTGCACCCACACAAACTCCTCTACATATGCTGAGTGGCCGCCTGCAGCCTCCACTGGCGGCACTGAGCAGCTGCGTGGGCAGCTGTACACAGCAATCGTGCCCCTGCAGGACAGAACACACCATAACACCACGCATGTGGAGTGTGAGAGTCAGCAGTCAGACCATACTCTGAGCTGCTGGGTGTTGCGCGGAACCGCGCATATGGCAGATGCACAATGCATGCTGAGTATCGCTTCGGCAATGTTCGTATGCCCACACACTGCCATGATGATAACATTTGCCCATGATCACTGTGTCACCATAAAGCTTGGCTGACACGGAGGAGATGAAATACTCGAGTGCCGAATCAATTGAGCAATGCACATCAGAGCTGCCATGTCGATGCAACAGAGATGCTGCTTAGAAATGGTAGCTCTGATGTGCATCGCTCAATCAAAACTGGCACTCAAGTATTGTAATTTCCTCCATCAGAGCTGCCATGCCAATGCAACGAACGTGGTAGCTTATTCGTGATGCTTTAACTGTGATGACTGTGGAGAAGGCTACCACATTCGTTGCATCAGCATGGCAGCTTGGCACAACACTGACGTGTGGCTCTGCCCAGAGTGTGTGGCTGGCGATGCGCATAATGCACATCGCAATCACAGACGCTCAAACAGACGCTCAAACGATTGACTGCACATGCAACCACAGCTGCAAGGTCCGACAGTTCTGAACTGGCCAAGCCGTCGCTCTGCTTGTCAAGTAGGCGGTGAGCCACAACCAGCCAGCTGCAAGCCAAGCTGAGCAGCAGCACAGGCGCGCTATACGAGTGGACCAGCAGATGATACTACATTAATTACGGGTTTGTGCATGGTGCGCTCACCAGTCTGGTACGTGTGGGTCCTCAGCATCCAGCTCCATAAGAGACAGCAGCTGCGGCATCACCTGAACACACAACACAGCAGCAGCAGCAGCAGCATGGTCAGCTTGACTCAAACTGCAACCAGCGCAGTGCATGTGCTGTCTCTACAACTGGCGTAGAGCGCAGCCACAGCATACTGGAGATGCATACAGCAACAAAAAGTTGTCCAATCCCGTCGTAGGGCGCCTGCCAGAAATGTGCAGGAGCCCAAGTGATCAACAGGTCTGGTGGAATTTGATCTGCACCAGGTTAAATGCCGCGACCACCATGGAAAAGACGTGGCAGCAGCGAGTGTCCGGTGTTGTGCTGAAACACAGAAATCCGTTCAAATCCAATGATGCATAATTAGTAGCAGCATATATCGGTGAAGCAAGGGACGCACGACAGAGCTTGACACAAACCATGCCAAATTCACCAAACAGCCAATTCACCACCAACCAACCAGTCAACCAGCCAGGCATCAGGAGTATGAAATAGCTTCAACACACTGAGTGTTCTGGTCAAAGTGAAGAATATACTGTTACCATCACTTGCCTTGGCTACAGCACAAAGACCACACGTCACTCTTGACTATGCAGCACGATTGCATGCATCGCAACCCACACACGCAGACTTGTCCGGCACACCCACACACAGCACCGCATGCCCAACATATCGCGTGCACCCACCACCACCCTCGCCACGCCTCACAGCCCACCAGCCACACCACACATACTATAACTTGCTTCCCTCCACTGGAAACAAGCAAAGACCAGACAGGGCCATCATACGTGGCCAAATGTTACGTGTTTAGCTGCCCACCTGGAATTCGAAGCGCCGCTGTGCACCGCAGTGTGGGCAGGGCGGGATGTCAGCTGCGCTGGGCACGTGGCTGGCTGACGGCCACAGCGGAGCAGCACCAGGCTGGAAGCAGTAGCGCAGGCACTGCTCCGGAGCAAGCGCAGTGCGCGCTTGAAAGGCCTGCGCAGCAGCAGCAGCAGCAGCAGGAGAGAGTAGAAGCAGGAGACACGCACCAAAGTCAGACGGGTGAACATGCAATTGATAGTGCGGCATACAGCGGTTGGGGCGCATGGCAGCGGGTTGAAAGGCAGAGCCCCACGACAGGTACGAGCTGAACCCCACTGCAAATGTGCGCTGCGCTGGCCTGCTGCCCCTGCCAACACACTGTTTAGGAAACTTAGCTGACGCCATTCGCACATTCCAGCCTAGTTTTTAAACTGCAGCTCACCGCGAATGCGCGCTGTGCCGGCCCCGCTGCGCCCTCCAGCTCATCCACCAGCTCCCCCGGCAGCTCCTGCTCATCGTACTCGCCCTCAGCAGCAACACGAGAGCGGTACGCGGCCAGCAGCCTGCACACGCGCGCATGGGAAGCAGATACAGAAGCAGCCAGTGAGGAATGATGAAAAGGCACAAGCGTAATCCACACACCGATCGGCAGACTCACTAATGCGAAGCGTCCACAGCGCACTGCTCTGCCCAACCACACACCACACCACATGCCCCGCTGATGCGCTCACCACAGCAAGCCTGTGCTGCAGTTGCTGCTGCCCACCCCCAGTAATCAGCACACCTCCACTAAACGCCCCTGCCGCTGCCACTGCCACGAGCACTTAACACAATTTGTCACCCGCAGGGCCTAGCTCTGCGCCAATCCAAGTCATCAAGGCAGGAGTCCGCCTCGTCAGCACCTTGTGGATCATGCACCGCTGCACCTGCACCATTACCTAGCACACCTCCACTAAAAACCCCTGCCGCTGCCGCTGCCAGCACATTGTTCAATTCATTGTCAAGCTCACCGCTGCACCTCAGTGCTGCCCTCGCCGGTGGCCCCCTCTTCATCTTCCTCTGGCTCAGGCTCCACCACACTCCCAAGCTGCCACAGCACACTGCTCTGCCCAACCGCCAGCCTCACAACATGCATGCCCCCCTGACGCACTTCCCACAACAAGTCTGTGCTGCCACTGCTGCTGACCACCCCCAGTACCCAGCACACCTCTACTAGACACCTCTGCTGCTGCCAATGTCAAGCTCACCGCTGCACTTCGGTGCTGCCCTCGCCGGTCGCCCCCTCCTCGTCCTCCTCAGGCTCAGGCTCCACGACAAGCTCCTGCTCAACAAACAGCGACGGGCCAGCAGCAGACAGCGCGGCAACGCTGGCCTCCGCGCCCTTGGCCACCTGCTGCTCAACTGTAGCCACCTTCCAGGGGTCACGCTCCAGGGCCAGCTGCTGCTCTGCGGCCTGCGATTTTGTCAAGACGGGAAGGGAAACACGACAGACAGCAGTCAGATGACGCCGCACAATGGGTGTGGGTGCGGTATTTCAAACTTCTTGCAGCTGCTGGTCATGGGGTAGGTGGAACGCGTGGGCGCAACTGTTCCTGCAAAGCTGGACACACATGTGTTGTTGCCATTCAATCCAACAGCCCCACACCATCATCACCGCTTAGACGCATTCTGATACAAGCAAGCACCGCGCACTACGCTTGGCTGCACCCACAGACTGCCCACCTGCAGTGGCTTTGGGGCTAGCTGGCTGGCAGGCGCTGGCGTGTCTGCGTAGAAGGGGTTGGCGCGACGCAGCTGGCAGCGCAGGGCCCGCACTGCACCAGGCTTGGCCAGCTCATCACCCTGCAACAAACAGCAATACATGGAGACGCGAGCGGCTGTAAGCAAGACAATTCTGACATTTTGGTTCATTACACGGGGTGCCTTACACACAATGAATGCCTGCGCAGACGAGCATCTGCAAGCTGGCAAGGTGCGCTGCTGCGGGGCACAACACAGACCACAACCCCACTCGCCGCCATATTGATTGCACCCTTTGTTTCCTGGCGAAAGCCTGGGTATTGCAACTGGGCGTGAACCCCATGTTCCACGTGTGATTTTCAACCAGCTGCAAAATTGTGGCTTTGGCTATAGATACGAAAGGGAGCAACGAATATGATGAACTGACCACCTAGCACAATCCCAAACACCCCAACCTCCCCCAGCAGCTGCTCCTGCTGCCGCACCCACTGCCATTGCTGCTGCAAAACAACAATCGTAAACACAACCAGCCACTGCCATTGCTGCTACGAGACAATCCTATACACAGCCAGCCACTGCCTTCGCTGCTGCGACCCAATCGTATGTACAGTCAGCTCTGGCTCACCCGTGGCGACACAAACAGGAAGATCGCCCTGTGGAATGCGTCTACTGGGTTGTCATCTGCAGGGCAGTACACCTGCAGGAGGAGCTGCAGTGTCTGCCCTGTGACGCCGCACGTAAGCTGCTCCGCTGTGGGCAGGTTCAGGGGATCCAACCATGCCTGCAGCACAACACACAGCACCGGAAATGAGCACCGGAAACGAAAATGCGGCAGATCCTGATTGCGGATTGTCAAACGCTGACAAGGGTCACAACCAGGGGTCACACTGCGTGCACCATGACGCCGTTAAGCCTCCTTACACTGCTATAGTTACATGTTGCATCGTTGCAGTATTCTTGTTGAAGGCAACAGCATGATGCGGCCGTGCTGCTGGATGCTGCCATGCATGGCAGAGATCTCGCAGCAGCAGCAAGCTGCAGCAGCTGGCTAGGGTTTGAAGCTCACCGGCACACCGCCCACTTTGCTGGGGAACCTATGCCTCAGCAGGTCGGTTGGCTTCTCGGCATCGTCGACGTAGCCTAGCATATACTGTGGCGTGCAAGGCAGAGCAGCGGTTGCAGCAGCATCAGCAGCAGGGGCAGAGTTCAGCACTGCATGTCTGCTGGGTCAAATTCTGTGAAGCTGCGCAGCTGCAGCGGCATCAAACCCAGCTGGTAAGCGTTTCGTTGAGCTCCAAGCTTAATAACGTACCTCGACGTCCTCATCATGCTCCTCATCAGACTCAACAGGAGGGTCTGGCTTGGCCGGCATGACTGCTGCTCTGGAGGTTACCGCGGGCGTCCGCTGTGACGTGTGCGACAAATAGTATAGGTATGCAGGAAAATCGTGATCCCGAGCAAAATCACTACGTGGCGGGTTCAGGCCGCTGTGCTGCGTGTGACGACGGCGGGCGAAACCGACTGTAGACAGCGACACTTGCAGCAGAATGACGTAAGACGTTAAAGGAAACGTGAATGTGGTCAGGGTAAGAGCCTGGTTCCCAAGGCCAGCACCCTGTACCTGTTGTGACACTGTCAGTAACCACCCCTCACCCTCACCCCACAGGCCTCTGATGGATTTGCATGCTGACTTTCTTTTTGACCTCAAGCGCTGACATGTCAAGGCTGTATTTGCATCAGGTGCCAGGCGTAGCTGATCAACTGCAGGCATGAAGAAAGGGTTTCTGGGATCACACGACCAACAGCATGCAGCTGCCAGCACAGCAGCAGTTGCTGCTAGCAGGCAGCCGACAGCCCCTGTGGCTGATGCCCCACAGAAGCAGCCACCACAGCCTGCTGTATCTGCAGGAGCTGCAGCAGAAGCTGCTGGGCAAGATGTGCAGCAGAGTGCCAACTGGAAGCAGTGCATGGAGTTGCTAAGATCAGACGTGGATGAGAAAAAGTGAGCACTGAGCTGCAAGCTGCAGCAGCAGCAGCAGCAGAAAAACGAGCAGGAGCATATATGTCATTATAGAGCATCTGAGCTTCTGCACGACAGCAATGATTATTTGCAGCACGCCAGAAGTAAACTCGTTGGTGTGCGCAACACATTGTCACTGCTGATCTCTTGCTCAAACTCGCATTATGCTTGGCGCGCTGCACCCGCAGGTTTGTTGGCCTGCTGCTTGTGACCAAGCTGCTGCCACAAGGCAATGACGCAGCAGTACAAGATGTGCTGGACGCTGTGGGCTTTGCATTCCTGCAGCGCCTGCTGCTACCCCTGCAGCAGCAGCAGCAGCAGCATGTGGATACTGACAAGCTGCAGCAGCAGCACCTGTCTGTGGTGCTGGGCCTCAGCATCCTCAGTGCAGCTTGCAGGCTGCCTGATGTGGCAGGTGGTGACGATGTACTGCAGCTTGTACCGCTGCTGCTCAAGGTGGCTGCAGCTGGAGGTGTTGCTCACGTGCTGCAGCCAACAGCATCAGCAGCAGCAGCGGATCAGGCACATCAGCAACATGACAGCAGCAGCTGGGCAGATCCATCTGTAGAAGCAGCAGCTGCTGCAGATGCATTGGAGTGTGCTGTGGCGTGTGCCAGTAGAGGCAGCTACCAGCAGTCAGTTGTGCTTGAAAGCAATGGATTCCAGGCTGCAGTGTCGGCCTTGCAGGCTGGCCTGATAGCGCTGGACACACTCAATACCACTGCCATGCAGCAGAAGCAGGCACAGCAGCAGCAGCAGCAGCAGCAGGACAGCGCTGCAGCTCAGGTAGCAGCAGGCCTGCAGCAGGTGATGCTGTCAGTGCACCTGCTGAGCCTGCTGCTAGGGAGTGAAGCTGCTTCTGGAGCAGCAGCGCAGCTGCAGCAGGACTGTCCACACGATGTTTCAGCAGCAGTCATGCTGCTTGCTCGGGTGTTTGGTGGCACGCTGTCGAGCAGCAGTGCTCCTGGTGCCAGCAGTAGTAGCAGCAGCAGCAGCAGCAGCAGTGGGCCTGACCTCGCAGCGCTGCAGCTGCAAGCGCAGCACGCACTGCTGCTGCTATTGCCACTGCCAGAGGATAGCCCAGCTGCAGCACTGCTGGTACATGCAGCAGAGAATGCAGCAGGCGTTCCCCAGCAGCAGCAGCAGCAGCGGCGAGGTGACAACAGCAAGCTTGTCGCTGCTACTTCATCAGTGGCTGGTGACTGGCCGCATGCACTGCGGCAGGGCTTGTGTCGAGTGATGCGCAGCAGGGTGGGGGTGGTGCAGCGGCACTCTGCCTTGCGCCTGGCAGCAGCATGCCTAGAGCTGCTAGGCCCTGCCTGGCTACTGCCCCAGCAGCAGCAGCAGCAGCAGCAGTATGAGGCAGGCAGTGTTGGCGGCAGTGCTGCTGCTGCTGCTGTGGCGTGCCCAGCTGAGCAGTTCTTGCTGGTGTTGATGGAGCTGCTTGCAATTGAGACACCGCTGCTGTTGAGTGACGCCATGAACCCTAATGCAGCTGTCCCTCGGGAGGACATTGCCATGCCAGCTCGGCAGCCTGACACCAGCAAAGTAAGCGTTACTAAACAGCAGCAGCAGCAGCAGGATGAGGCGGCATCAGGTGACATGGAGGTGGACGAGCAAGCACCTAGTCTGCAGCAGCAGCAGCAGAGTGAGGCCCTGTCAGTGCAGCAGGTCCTGCAGCAAGTACAGCAGCAGGAGGCTCAAGCTGCGCAGCAACCAGCAAACAGTAGCCCATCAGCAGCAGCAGCAGGTACTAGCCAGCCTTCACTGTCTGGACAAGGCCCCCCTGGGTTCCAGCAGCAGCAGAAGGTCAAGTCGCTGCAGCAGCAGCTGGCAGAGCTGCAGCTGCCGAGGGACAAGGCGCCTGGGCCTGGCCAGCAGGTTGCGGGGCAGCGTGCTGTGCAGTGCCTGCCCAGCTGCTACCAGCTGCTTGAGGGCTGCCTGGAGGTGCTGGTGCAGCAGGTGACAGGTCGTGACAGTTACATTCGGCAAATGTAACAGTTATAATGGTGTGATGTACAGTCTTGCATCAGTTTAGGTTGATCATATGGTCTGGTTGTGTCCTCATTGTAGCAGATGCTGGAAGAAGCGGCATGCCACCATCCATGCAACGACTGTGCTTCTCAGATGAGCATATTCCAGTCTCGCGCCTTTCCTCACAGTGCTGCCAATGTTGTTGCGCTGCAGGTGGCCATTCTAGAGCAGCTGGCAGACTTACACGCACCAGCGGCCGGGGACAGCAGAAGTGAGCAGCAATCGCAGGTTGTGGCTGCAGGCGGCAGCGGTGTGCGTGCTGTGGCGCTGTCTGCGGTGCTGCCAGTGCTGGGGGAGCGCCAGGTGGATCAGATGCTGCAGCGCCTGCACCAAGTCACTGAGGTGAGGCTGCAGTCTTCACTCTACGGTAGTGATATTGCTTTCTACTGTGTGAGCGGCACTGCCTGCCGTACACTCTGCTTGTGGCATGCCTAGTGTACCGCAGATGTGGGAACCAGTGGGGTGTGCTGAGGCAGATGGCTCCCGCCAGACCTAAAATACGTGCTCCTGCACCGAATCTGGGCTGTGTTGCAACAGAGTATATTTGAATTCGGCTGAATCATTGCTGATACAAATTGCTATTTGCTCCTCTGCAGGTGATCTGCGAGTTCCTGGAGCATGCAGCACCAGCAGCAGCAGCAGCCAACAGCAGCAGCAGCAGCAGCGCAGCCATCGACCCGCTGCTCACCCTAGGGGCTGTCCGTGTGCTGGGCAGGTTCCTTGCAGACGTGCCAGATGCACACCAGGAGGCACTGCGCAAGCTGCTGCCACAGCTGCTTGCCTTGCACATGCTGGGACAGGAGGGACAGAATGTTAACGACCAGGGTGCATTTGCCAGCGGTGCTGTGTGCTTCCTGCTGCCAGCGCTGCTGTGCTGGACAGCACCCAGCAA
This sequence comes from Tetradesmus lagerheimii, assembly GCA_902809745.2. Classification (NCBI taxonomy): domain Eukaryota; kingdom Viridiplantae; phylum Chlorophyta; class Chlorophyceae; order Sphaeropleales; family Scenedesmaceae; genus Tetradesmus; species Tetradesmus lagerheimii. The sequence goes on along the minus strand of CADDIJ020001072.1, from coordinate 35,832 downwards.
CGGCAGCCAGCAGCAGTGGACAGCTGTGCTGTTGGCCCCTGGCAGCGGGTGCCTGCAGGCACTGGCAGGCTTTGCTAGTGGTGCCGTGGCAGCAGCAGCAGCTCTCGCAGGCAGCCTTGCTGCAGCTGGGCAGCTTGTGACGAGCGGGAGCAGCAGCAGCAGGAGCAGCAGCAGCAGCGGTGCGCTTGACGAGTTGCGCAGCGTGGAGTCTCAGCTCGGAACGGCATGCCAGGTGCTGCACCAGCTGCTAGCAAGCCTTCCTGCAGCACGCTCACAGCAGCAGCAGCAGCAGCAGGGTATGGGGCCAACTGACTTGCGGGAGGAGCACCTTCAACAGCTCACCCTGTTACTGCAGCAGCTAGGCAGCTGGGCGGCTGTCCGGCATAATCAGCAGCAGCAGCAGCAGCAGCAGCTGGCGGTGGACGAAGCCAGCACCACAACTTCTGCAGCTGTAAGCACAGCAGCTGCGTTCCTGCAGTCAGTGCAGACAGTGTGGCTTGAGCTGCCGGTGCTGCTGCCTGCTGCAGCACTCACAGGTCAGCTGCTGACACTGCTGGCTGCCAAGCCAGTGGCCGATGCAGGCAGGGAGTATGGTGGGGCAACATTGCTAGCTTGGGGGTGCGAAGCTGGCTGGAGTTACCAGCTCCTCAACATGTCGCAGCAGCAGGAACAATATGCAGGGGGTAGTTTTAGGCGTGGCAGCAGTGGTCTGCAGGAGCTGCTGATGCAGTTGCAGGATGCCTGGATGAGTGCAGACCTGGGTGAAGTATGGGATGCATGCCTCAGCGCTGGAGCAGACCTGCTTGTTGAAGGGCAGTGCAGCAGCCTGTTGCAGGTGCTGGCAGGGGCAGCTTGGATGCAGGAGGCAGCGCACACAGTGGCAGCAATGGATGCTAGCGTCGCAGCTGGTCGAAGCCAGCAGCTAGCTGCTGCAGTAACGCAGACGGTGCTGGAGGACAACATGGCCCTGCAATTGCTTGCCAGGGCCATGAGCAGGGCTTGATACGGTGTGACACGTCATTGACAAGCATTCAAACGTTCTGCGGTTGGAACAAGTGCACAACGAGGTGCCTGCCATGTTAAGCTTTACAATTTGGTTTTCAAAGCAGTTGCATCGTGGAGTCGAGCGTGTCAAGCTCTCCGTCAGTAGTGGTGATCAACTTTTCGCTCCGGACGGTGTTTGCATCGAAAACTGCGTCTTATTATATCTTCGTCTGCTGTGATCAACATTTGCACGATTCTCAAGCCGAAGTAGTGGCAGCATCAGCACAAACAGCAGGCGACCATGGCAGCTGCTTACCCAGCAGAGCCGTTCAAGCAGGCGGATAGTCTGCTTACAGGAATGATAGAAAGTTATCGAGGCTCCACGGATGCAGCAGACATGCTGGATATACAGAGCCTGCTGGAGACAACAGTAAAGATAGCCAAGGACAGGGAGTACAGGGTGCACAACAACATCAAAGGTGTGCAGCCGCATGACAAGCATTGTACCAGATTGTTTGAAGCAGTGTGTCTCACCGTGTTGAGTGTGTGAGCCTGCATGTGCGCAGCAGGTTAGGGCTACTTGCGGCAATGCTGTGGTACGCTGTGTCGGTGCTGATGCATGCCTGACCACGTCTGGTGCATCGTGCCCTGCAGAGCTATCCCAAAAAGTGGCTGGCCTGGAAGCAGCAGCTGTTTATAGCGATGCCAAGGCTGGCCACGAGCAGCGCATGACAGAGATCAACACATCCATCGCTGAAGTGCAGCAGGAGGTGCAGCGCGTGAACAGCGACATCAGATAAGTAACTGCCGCTGCAACACAACAGTGTGCTGCTGTATCGCTGTTCTGCCAGTCAAGAACAGGGCGCATTGCTTACGCTCGCGATGGCGGCTTTTGTAGAGTAGATGAAACCACTGTACATGACAGGCTGTTGCTGGTGTACATGCCAAGACGCAGCTGCACCTTCTGCCTTGCTCATCTGCTTCCCACAATAGCCTCAACCCATTACCTGTGTTTGTTTGTGTCTACACAGGGGCTAACGACCAGCAGGTGCAGCTGCAGCAGCGTCAGAAGCAGCTGCTGGTCAACAAGGAGCAGCTGGTGGAGCAGCAGCGGGTGGTGGAACCTGACAAGCTGTGAGTGCTGCACAGGGTGCATCGCTGTACTGCAGACATCTGGGAGCAGCGTCGGCTGAGCAAGACAGGCATAGCTCAGGTTGCATCCGCAGTAGCTATGCTGGCACTGCAGCTTAACGATGCAACCGTGCATGCAACTATAGCATAGGTGACTTGCACAGGCACAAGTGCAAGTAAACTTGTAAGTGCTCGCCATCTTTCCCAACAGAGGTTTGTTGTCTGCTGTGTCATTTGCTTCATGTCTTCGTGCCCTGCAGGAACCGCATCACGCTGTACGCTAACATCACCGGCGTGGCATTTGAGTACAGCAGCTTGGGCCAGCAGCTGCTGCAGGTGACAGTGTCAGACTCTGTCAGGGGCGAGGTGCGCCCTGTCAGCATTGACCGCAGCCAGCCAAGCTTTGACCTCGTCAACAAGCTCTGGGAGGAGATCCCCTGCCCCAGCCTGGAGTAGCAGCAGCAGCAGTGGTGGCTTCACTAGTGGTGACAGGCGCTATGCTGCTGTGGCATGTGTGGTGAAGTGCAGGGATGGCATGCGCCGCTGCAGCTAGTGTAGTGCAGCAGTTGTCAGTTTGCAGACTGGCAATGCTTGCGAAGTTATAGTTGCGCGGTGCCAGCTGCTGTGTGTCAGTTGGCGCTAGTGTGCATGCGCTGCTTTTGCATGAGTGTGGTGGGTTGTGCACTTAACTTTAAGGCTCATGGCAGTGTCGGGCCTTCCCAGACTAGCAGGCTGCTGTGCTCGTGAGATGCAGTATGTGCTGTGCGGTGCAGCAACTTCCGCTGCAGCGCTGTGGCACCTCACGTTCATCTGGCATCATACTTACTTGTGTTATAATTAGGATGCGTCCTCATCTGTGGTGGTTGTGTAGCAAGTTTGCTGCTGCAGCTATGGTGGTGCATGTCCAGCTGTGCATTGCAGGTGCGCACCTTGCTTTCACATGGGTTCTGTCTCAATTGGCTCTTTTGCATGTATGGGGGCGCTGCGAGCACCGTGCTGAGTTGTGCAGCTGCAGGGGTAAGCAGCGCACGCAGAGCACCTCAGCACGTGCCTGCAATGCTGCTGTCATCCCGCTCATGCATATGGTTGTAGTACAGCAGCACATGCAGCAAGCTTCAAGCCCTAGATGTGCTCCCAACCTTGTTGTCCTGCAGAGCTGATGTACCATATGACACCGTATAGTAGTTTTATGTAACACATTGTTGGCAACGCCTAGACAGGCTCGGGCGCGAGATTTCAGCATGCATGCAGTGGTCTCCAGCGTGCGTGCAGCGGTATCTGGCAGTCCGTACAGTCTGTGGCCACCACGGTCGTACACTGTTGTTGAGCAATGCTTGTGGTCCGGCCTTTTGCCAGCGTGTGTTACAGCTCTGCGGCCGCACACCGGCACAGTGTGCCCTTTGAGGTGATAGATAAGGGCCAATGGCGTTGATGCTATGGCTTGATCTGGTAATTTGATGACGATGATGATGATGATGATAGATAACAGAATGCTACTAGCAGCGGCTGCACATGTTGCAGCGCAGCTTGCATGCCAAAGTCGACCGTTGCCCACTGGGCCTGCCAATGTGCCTCAGAGTATGAGAGGTTCGATGTTTGAGCCCTATCAGTAGTCATCAAGTAAACGGCCAGCTATTGCTGCGGTGCCTCTGCTTTCAGCGCCTCCACAGCCGTCACAAACTCTGCCAGCACCGCCTCGTACACTGGCCGCTTGAAGGGCACCACTGCGCCCGGCAGCTGCTGCAGCGGCATCCAGCGCCACTCGCTGAACTCCCTGTGGCTGGTGGCCAGGTCAACCTCTGCAGGGCAGCAGTACAGCACACGACAGTCTTGGTGCGCTTCTGCTGCAGGATGCTGGCAGCAGTGCCGCGTGCAACATGCTTTAAATGTTTGACCATCATGCATGTAGGCTGGCAGCGTTCCGCCAGTCATACTAGCTGCGCAGCAAGCTTGCGCAGGCAGTGTCCTGCCCTTGCCACGACCCTGAATAATTGGCTGCCGCCAGCTACACTGGCATGCCCACGCTCGCCACATGTGAAGCTGGCCCAGCTGCCGGGTAGCTCAGCTGACAGCAGGACACCCAGTCCACTACACCCACTGGGTGTCTGGCAACCACGGTGTACCTGCACATCACCGGCGCAGGTCAGTAACCATCTGCAATCCGTCACACGGTGGCTCACCTGAGTTGTCCCCGGTGAACTTGAAGAGGAACCAGCGCTGCGCCTGGCCCTTGTAGCGCGCCCAGTAGCTGCTCAGCCGTGCGCGCACCTCTGGCGGGAAGTCGTAGGCCAGCCAGCGCGGCGCCTCACCCAGCAGCTGCACGCTGCGTATGCTGGTCTCCTCACGCAGCTCCTGCAGGGGCACAGAGGGGGCGCAGACGTGACAACACGAGAACCGGTATGCACGCAGAGGTGACACGAGAAATGGCATGCACGCGGAGCAGACAACACCAACACAGGCCTGCACGCGGAGTAGACAATGCGATTACTGGCAGTGTATGGTAGACAACACCAACACTGGCATGCACCAGACAACAGGAAGTACTAGTGCTGTAAAAACCCGTGTATGAAAGGGCTCTGAGACTTCCTGTGTTCAAACACAGCCGCAGCTGTGACACGCTCTCTGCTGCTGCAAAATCAGTCCACAGCATTGCTGCCAACATTTGCTGCCTGCTTTAGCAGCTGGTAAGTTTATGCTTCTTCATGTCTCCTAGTTCTTTTGGATAATGATGCCTTTGCCATTGATCGCACTGCCTCTCACCCGCACAGCAGCAGTCAGCGGGTCCTCTCCTGGATCAATACCTCCCTGTGGCATCTGCCAGCTCTTTGCTGGATCATCTACTCGTGTGGCAGCGAATACCAAGCCCTGCTTGTTGACTAGGCAGACTCCGACATTGGGCCTATAGTCTGCTAGCTCTGGTGGCAACACACTACTGCTACTGCTTGCGCTGTTGCTGCTGCTAGTGCTGCCACAAGTACCACTTGCACGAGCAGTCCAGCGGGTGCGTTGAGAGTCGCACATCGTGTGGTTCCTATTTGCGTTCCACGCCTGCCTTGCATGCCTGCTGCTGCACAATGGCCGTGGGCGGGTTGCAAGGTGTCGCATTGTCACGGCTCGCATTGTGCTGTGTTGCAATGAAGCGATTATACACGGTCACATGCGTTACGTCTTTGCATCAACCACGTTCGCCACAGGGCTTTGAGCATCGTACGTGCTGGGTGACATGCGTGACCCCCACTGGGTTTGTTCAGGTGATACAGGACATGACTGGTGGAGCTGCTATCACATGCCAAAAGAAGCGTTGGCTCGACTAACTTATACTTCTGACCCGGGCCCGACAGGCAGCAGACCACGGTGAACGGCAAGAGATGAAAGACACGCAGTTATAGCTGCTAGTCACTAGGTTACATTGATCAGGCTGGCCATGGACAACAGGCCATGTCCAAAATATGCCCTGCCTCAGTCACAGAGTGATGATGTAAAGGATTGCAAGACACCAGATTGCAAAGATCATGCAGCACTCATATGCCCAGTGATGATAGCTGCACCCAATATGAGCATAGCACTCTTTGAACACTGCGCTGCTACCAATCGGACGTCACCTAATCTAGTCCCTCTTCATAACACTGTTGCTGGCAGCAGCAGCTGCTGCTGCTGCTGTCTCAGCTGCTACCAGCCAGCTGTGCCTGCAGCTCTGGCGTCTTGGCCATGGCAGCTGGCGTGCGGCCATCCTTGTTGGGCACTGAGCGGTCAGCACCAGCGGCCAGCAGCAGCTCAACAACCTTAGCGTGGCTGTTCACAGCAGCCTGCAGGCAGCACAAAGCATGATATTTGCAATCTGGTGTCCTGCCATTCTTTATACAAAGGTCACGGTGTGCGGCAAACACATTAACCTGAGCGGAAAGAAGCCCACTGCATGCACCAGGGATGACGCTGATGCCCCGCAACATGCGAGGTGTTGCCAGCATCATGTTGCGGTACATGAGAGGGCCTGCTGTGTCACAACCCGTCAACAGGCAAAGTCAAGGATGCTGCTAATGTCCTCGCGACTCTCCGCAGGACTCCGTCGATTGCTGGCTATATACACACCGGCCCTGCTAGGTATGCAGTCCACCGTATGGGGTGATTC
>CADDIJ020001072.1:0-29488 GCA_902809745.2 Tetradesmus lagerheimii | reverse complement strand
GAGAATAATCAGTCTGCTTTCCGCCTCCCCAGTGGGTGAGGCGCGGTTGCCGATGCCGAAAGGTATGGCTTACAAGGATTGATTATTATTATTATTAACAGGCAAAGTCATTGTTGGCACACAACACATCCAATAGCAGTTATGTGGGGCTGTGCCAAATCTTTCCAGGTAGCAGCGGTAAACCTGCACCCAACTTGTCCCAACCTCACCAGATGCAGTGGTGTGTTGCCTTGGCTGTTCACTGCGCCGTGTGGTGCACCAGTGGTCAGCAAGCACTGCACCTTCTGCTCATTGCCGCTGCGTGCTGCCAGGTGCAGCGGTGTCATGCCTTGGCTGTCGCATGCCTGCACGTCTGCTTTGTGCTCTAGCAGCAGCTGCAGCAGCCGTAGGGGGCCGCGCTGTGAAACTGCATGCAGCGCGCTGGTCACGTCCTTGTTGGGCTGGTTAGGGTTTGCCCCACCGGCAAGCAGCGCTGCAACGCAGATCACCATGCAAAACACGGTTTCAGGCACTCACCATATGATCAACCTGCTGCTTCACTGCGTGAAGCTAACTTATACTGAGAATTCTGCAAGAGCTGTGGACCCATTTGCCAAGCACTCCCCATCTGCCAAGCACTCTGCATCTTGCAGCTCCACTGCCAGGTACAATGCTAGTCATGCTAAATGTACCATGCTAGTAGCTTGATCAAAAGCTGTGTAGCCTGACTGCTCGTCACACCTGCCAAGCAGTCCTCATCCTGCAGCTCCACTGCCAGGTGCAATGCTGGTCATGCTGTCAAGCCAACCTAACTTAACCCTACTTGTAGCTCGATCAAAAGCTGTGTATCCTCATTATTCGCCACACCTGCCAAGCACTTTTCATCCTGCAGCTCCACTGCCAGGTGGAGTGGGGAGGCCCCATCGTAATCACACAGGTTGGGGTTGGCACCTGGAAGCAGGACACAGCAGGCAGGTGCAAGTAGTATGTGTAAGCGGCAGCATATTCAAGCAGAGCACCAAGCTTGCTGAGTTAGATAGTCACACAATTTGATGGTGGCAGGCAGCATCATGGGTTCAAAGGATAGTGCTGCTGTCGCTTTTGCAGGTTGAACACCAATGCAGCTGCTCGTACCTGACAGCAACAACATACTTGCACGCACATGCAACATCAAGCACCTAGTCACACAGTCTGCCTGATACAACAAGCAGCACTAAACAACAGCAGCAACCTAATAATATAGTCGCCCCACCTGCAGCCAGCAGCTGCTGCACAATGTCTGCTGCACCCGCCTCCACCGCCAGGTGGATGGGTGCCTTGTCCAGTGGCATGATCACCTCGTCATTCACCACCCAGTTGCCTGCAGGGACGTCAAAAGAGCAGCAGCAGCAGAACACAACACAGCATCTGAGCAAGCGCAACACAGCTGCGCCTGCCACAATCCACATTGAACACCAAGTTGCCTGAGCTGCAACAGCTTCCAATGGCTAGCTGGCCTATTCCGCCACACCATATTTGTTGAAGTATGCCCAACCATGCTTGTGCTTGCGGCATCAGCCCACCTGCGCTGTAGTCATTCTGGTTGAGGTTCTGCATGTTGAGCTCGGGCTTCAGCGGCAGCAGCTGCGCCACCAGCTGGCTGTTGCCAGTCTCGCAGGCCCAGTGCAGCGGCGTGTTGGCGGTCATGTCCGGCAGCACCGCTAGCTCAGGGTCGAGCCGCAGCAACGCCTGCAGCAGCAGCAGCGGCAATTCATGGCAGCTGCACTGTTGATTTCATATGGTACAGGCAGTAGCCGCCTTCAAAGATGCAGTGCTTCATTTGGAAGCAGTGCTGCAGTGAGCACCACCCAACGCAGCAGCAGCAGCATAGTCCCACCTGCACAACGGCGTCCTGCTTGTTCCTCACTGCCAGGTTGAGCACGTGTTGGCCGTCACTGTCCACCACCTTGAGCGAGCGCACAGCACCAGACGCCATCAGCTGGCCCAGCTCTTCCACACGACCCTCAGCTGTGGCACAGCAAGACAGCAAGACAGCAGTTGAAGGAGTTAGGTCAACAGAGGCTCGCGCATGGCAGCACTGTTACTACAGCTGTTTGCGCTTTGGTATGGTGTGTTCGCGCCATGTATGCATGGTGCGCTGTGAAGTTTACAGAATGCTGAGTATGAGCTCATCCGTCATGTTGACTTGGCGCTTGAACTTGCTGGGTGCAGCAGCAACAGCAACAGCAGCTGGCCCAGCTCCTTCACACGACCCTCAGCTGTGACACAGCAACGCACCATCAAAGGCTTACGTCAGAAGAGCTCAAGCATGGCAGCAATGGTGCTACAGCTGACTGTGCATCGGCGCTATGCACACCCAGAAGAGACATGCAGGCTCCTTGCCACCTGCCAGGGCAGCCAGTTGGCACTTGGGCTTGTTACAACTCGCCTCAGGTGCCTGCCTCACCCGCATAGTCAAACAGCCGTTGGTCCGGCCCTCCCAGCAGCACTCGCACTTCTGGGCTGTCTGCCTGCTCATACGGCAGGTAGCCAAACAGGTCTGCAGGAAGCAACAGGCAGCAGCAGCAGCAGCAGGGAGGCAAAGTGCAAAATGGAAATGAACACCACACTGGTGGACGCCTTGTTGCGCAGCAGCACTCTTGAAGTTGCTGGCATGCTGTCAAGCACGGTCGCATGTGCATAACGGCTGTGGAGCTGTTGCGGCAGCGTTGGCGTCGCATGTAAACTGGTGCTGAAGTACTGTCAACATGCAACACTGGCAGCTGCTGATATTGTTGCTGCTGCTCATGGCCGCAGCGCTCACCTGCTTGGTTGGGGTCTGCGCCGTGCTGCAGCAGCAGCTGGCAGGCGGCGAGCGCGTTGCTCTTGGCAGCAGCAGCAAAGTGCAGCGGAGTGGTGCCCCTGCAGGAAACAGCCAGCCGCAACATGAGCGCATGTGTGTGTCAGCTAAGCAATGCACGCCTAGCTGTAGAGTGGCCACGTGGCCTATCTACTACTTGCTTGGCTCTGCGTTCACAGCGACATGTCAGCTGCCAGGTCATGCAGCAGCATCTATATGCATAGTTCGGCACGCTGTGCTCCTGCTGTGGTGAAGCCTCTTGCTGTGCTGCCATGGTGCTGAAGCATGCCCTGCTGAGGGAGCATCAGCTGCTGCTGCCTTTATCTTGGTCGTGCAGTGTTGTGCCAGTGCAGTTCATCACCCAATACTTGCACACCCTGAGCTGAAGGCTGTGTGGATTTGCAGTTCCATAGATGTCATTGTTGCTGCTGTTTTCTGTTGTTCCAAGGCAATTTATTGTGCATCCACACCTGCTGTTTGTATGGTTGACGTTGGCGCCGTTTGCCAGCAGCACCTTGATCGCTTCTAGGTTGCCCCACAGCGCCGCTACATGCATCGCCGTCTGGCCCATCTGCATGACATTTCACGTCCAGCATCAGTGTTACAACGCTTGTGAAGGAGAATTGTTGGACTGCTGCATGATAGAGCGTGGTTTGAGCACTGTAGGGGCTTGGTACAGAGGCAAGTTTGTGAGCACCAATGGAGTGACCAGCAGCACCAGCAGTGCAACTGAAGGTGGTGCTTACAAGAGAACGTCTCTCACCCTGTTGGCATAGCTGACAGGTATGCCAGCCAGAATGGCCTTCTGTAGGTCTTCTGCTCTGTTATCCCTGGCTAGTGCTAGGATCAGGCTGTTCCTGTCTGGGGGTGCTGGTGCGCCCTGCATGCTGCCCTGCCTGTGCTGTGGTTGCCCACCGAGCGTGATCCGCGCTGCAGCACAAGTTGGGTGCTAAACAGTAGTAAGAGGAAGCTGATTACTTGTAAGATTGTGTGCAACAAGCCAATCGGAGGCCCAGCCCTGCAAATTGTGCTGGTCTGTAGTGTTGAATTCAGCAGCTGAAGAACTGTATACGGTGTCAACCTCAGGACACTCAATTCACAAGGTTGGTGTGGCTGGTGACTTTTTTGTGTGCAGCGCTCGCTGGGCTACGTCCTGTACATAGCAGGACGAACTGAGGTACAGTCACTCAAGTCACTCCACTTGTCACCAGGCTCGTCTCGGATACTTCGGAGGCGCGCGTTCACTGTGATCACAGCCTGAATCCTTCTGGTCTCTGTTGCACTCCTATTCAACAGCTTTCGTCATTGCACGAGGTGCTGCACGCTCTGCACCTGATCGTATCCTTGCTGCGCGACAACGCACCTGATCACTGCACAGTTATCGAACTTGTGTTTTGGATTGTCTGATCACAAAGAACGTAACGCAGCAGGACCTCTAGGATGGCCAATCCAGCAGTAGAAGCAGCACTACAGTCTGCTCTAGCAAATCAGCAGTATGACAGCGTAGCTCCAATACTAGACGCAGCAGAGCTGGAGGTACATGTCAGCCACGAGTACTTAGCAGCTGGAGTTGAACGAGGCTGTGCAGAGACTTCACAAGGCTGTTCATGTGCCCTTGCAGTCCAGCAACCCAGACGTGCTCAACCAGTGGCCTCATGCGCTGCACTTACTAGGGCTTATATACAACCAGCAGCTGTAAGTGGCCCTTGGTTCTAGGTCAAAGGAGTAGCAATCATGCATGCAGTGGTCTGGAAACGCGTAACATGGCATACAGCAGCGCAGGCTGGCTGTGTCCAGGCTCATGTTGTGCCTTGCATCTTGCTGTTGCAGGGAAGATGCTCGTTTCTTGTGGAAGCGGCTACCCATCGATGTGAAGCGGGTGGGTGATGTGCAACGTAGCATGTGTGCTGCGCTTGCTTCAGCATGCACTCAGATCAGCGAGCAATGCAGGCACCTGTGCAGTAGCATGCGGCATGGGCAGGCAGCAGCATGATGCTCCCGTTTAGTGGGATGTTTGACTGTGCGCACACAGCACATGCACAAAGCGTAAGCCCCGTGCCTTTGCAGGCATATAGATTTGCATTGCTTGCTGATCACGGCATATGGGTGCATCAGGGAGACCTCCAGACACAGCACAGCAACTGCCACCATACATGCTGCTGCTGCTGCAGAAGAGGCATGTTAGCAGCAACACGCTTCGTGTTCAACACAGACAGCAACCCCAAACACATCAACCATGCCAAACATGCTTCTCATGCGTCTGTACGTTTGCTGCCTGCCTGCATGGTGTGTTGCTGCTTGCAGGACAACCCTCAGCTGGATGCTGTGTGGCGGTTGCTGCAGTACTACTGGAACCAGCACTACCAGGGCATCTGGCAGGCACTGCAGGGATACCAGTGGAGCCCACAGGTGCGTTGCTGGATGGTCGTAAAGGGGTTGTGCTAGCAGCTGTAACAGCTATGCTGGAACCAGCACTACCAAGGCATGGTGTTTGCATCAGCAACAGCAACATGCATGCAGTTGCAGCCATAGCCATGCTGTAGGCAGCGCAGACAGGGCACAGTAGCAGCGTACAGCAGGGTGCCAGCGACCCCGCAGGTGGAAAGCCGTCATCATCATCATGTTATGTTATGTTATGTTTGTGGAAAGCCGTATTGTGATGCGACTTGCGCTCTGTTGGTCCTGCACCACCAGTATAGCAGCAGGCTCAGCAGATATAGCGGAGCAATAAGGAACAATCGCAGGCAGCACCCGCAGCACCATGCGTGCAACACAGACCGCAAGAGTACGCAGCCGATTACATCCTTATGTCGTGCGCCTGCAGTGTGTGCCAATGTTTGTCCCCTGCCCCTCTCACCATCATACTGCACACAACTTGCCGCCCTTTGCAGGTGCGGCCGTTTGTGGACGCGCTGGTGGCCAAGACGCGCAGCGACATGCTGCAGCTGCTGAGCGAGGGCTACTCCATGCTGTCCCCAGCCAAGGCAGCCTCCCTGCTGGGGGTGAGTGAGGGCGAGGTGGCACACCTGGTTGAGCCCGCGGGCTGGAAGCAGGACATGGAGAGCGGCATGTACAACACAGCAGTGCAGCAGGCGGCAGAAGCTGACCTGGAGGGGTATGAGAACCTGCGACAGCTGGCACAGTATATGGTGCACCTGGAGAGCTGAGCTGTTAGCTAGCTAGCAGGATGGTGTGGCTGCGGCCAGTGGTGTGGCAGCTGCATTGCAGCTGCAGCACATGGCTGGCCGTGGTGATGGTAGTGTTCCTGCGGCTAGCGGGACTGTAACTACAGCTGTAATATTCATTGCCCTGCAGATGATTGCGACAGTGCAAAGCCTGCCTGGTGAAGTTCAAGGCAGCAGCACCTTTTTTGTCACCAAACAAGCACCAAGTTGGCAGAGTGGACGTTGATCTGGTGTATGGCGATCGACCATCTGCTGAAAAGGTTGGTGCTGATGATGTCGCCAGGCTTGTTCAACACGCTGTCTCATGGGGGGAAGCGCCGTGTATGGCAGCATCTAATAGACAGAGCAACCACTGTTGTCTAGCAGGCATAGAAACGAATGGTTAACGTCGACGTGTAAGTGCTAACAAAACTATCGACCAAGTCGGTGTCTGCACAGTGGGCGGGAAGTGCAGCTCTAGAGATCTGGCTTCTCCACCTGCCGCCATCCCTGTTCGACTGATGAAAGTACTGCGAGTGACTTGGTGTTTATCTCTGCTCACATTGTCTTAGATCCATCACCATGATGCAGCATGACTCAGTGTCAGTTATGTTTTTTCCCTCGAGGGCCCTCGGGACTCGCTGGTCGAGGCTTGTCAAGACGTCATGGAGCTGGCTTGCCGGCCGGATCACTTTACTTCCCATCTGCAAAGACTTCGCATAGTTAATCTGTAGTGTAGCTATGTTTGGTTCATTTGCTGTCACGCCTGTAGTTTGAACAGTTCAAACGACTTACAGTTGATTACACGCACGCGTGCCTTTCTTGTAGAGCAAAAGCTCATCGTCTTGCTGTTTCCAGACGCTTCAATGGGCTGCCTAGATTACGGAGGTGCAGGTCTGGGTTGTTTGCTGCTGCTGGTGCTGCTGCTTACCTTGGTACAGCAGCGCTGCTTGCACAGTGCCAGACGGACCCTAAACCGAAAGAACGAATTACATACGCCAACTACTACCCATATGGCAACACACAACCCAATTCCTGCAAGATAGCCCACAACGCAGCAGCAGCAGCAGTAGCTGGCAACAGAGCCATGGTCTTCAACAGCACAGCAGGCTACGTGCCTTTCATCGGCACCTCAGCAGGGCGTGATCCACAGCAGCTCATATTGCGGCTTTACTACAGCACCAGGGACTACCCAGTCCAACACTTCATCGTTGTGGTTCCTGAGAAGAGCTTGAGCCCTCCACATGCCGCAATCTGGTATGAAGTGGAGCACCTCAAGCAGTATGCTGACAACGTGGCGATCATCACATGCACACGCACACCATCTGTGGCTGAAGGCTGGAACGCAGGTGGGCACGGCTGCTAAGATGTGGTTGGTCAGCTGTACTTGCCTCAGCATATGCCTGCAGACACATGCCAGCAGCATGGGCGCAGCATGCACACAGCAGCAACATACCAGCAGCAGCACCACAGCAGCAGCTTTGCCGGCGCTGACACCACAGCATGCAATTCTGATCGCCTGGAACAGTGCCCATGATGATATGGCAATCAGGTTGCTGGCGATGTAGTGTAGCTGGTGACTCCTGAATCGTAGGATGCACAGGAAGCGCCAAGCTGCTTGAACCCTTTCTTGCCAGTTACATGGTATGCTGGAAGCAACCACTGCTGCCACCGCTACTGCTGCTTTACTTGTGTCCTGTGTGCTTCCTGCAGTGTTTCAGGCCTTCCCAGATGCTGCTTGGGGTGTTTACGCTGCGCGCGACACCGCGTGGATGCCAGGCTCTCTGCAGAAGCTTGCAGGACACATGTGGAAGGCTTCAGCAGATGCTGGAGTTGACGTTGCACTCATGAACTGGTGAGGTGTGAAGGGATGTGTTTTTGATGAAGCATGTGCACTTGGTGGGTTGTGCATGCCTCTGGGCTGGCTGTATGCATGCAGCATGGCACAAGAAAGGCACGCCATGCCCGCATGCTTAAGGTCATGGTGAAGCCTTGAACTGTTGTTGAACTGTTTTGGGGTGTTGTGTGAGCATCTGCAGCACTCCCCTGCTGCCAAACACCGTTGGGCCGGATTGATCATCAGGTGCAAGGCTGCGCATCTGTGAGCTGCCTTTTGTTGACAGTGTGCCATGTCGTCTGCTGCAGGACTTGGCCTATTGGCGGGGGATTGTACAATGCCTTTGGCTTCACGCGTGCAGCGCTCGACCGCTTTGGCCTGTTTGACGAGAACATACACCCAGCCTTCTACGAAGACAATGACTTCCAGCTACGGCAATCACGCATGGATCCGCCTATGCGTGTGAAAGTGCTGCATGATGTCGTGATGATGCATGGCAAGCTAAATGAAAGCAGCTACTTATCAGGCGTGCACACCGCAGATGATACTAACGCCAAGGGCAGGGAAAGTCAGATGCACGACTACTGGCAGGCTCGCTATCCCATCAGCCAGGCGTATCTGCTACGCAAGTGGGGCTGTGTGGGTACCAGGTGGAGTAGCTGCTCCTACAGGACACCCTTCAACAAGTCGTCATTGCCTGTCTGGTGAGTAGTGACGTACAGCAGGCTTGAGCTGGGCTTGAATGGCTGATAATCTCCAAACGCTGGACGCCGGCTGCTTCCTGCAAAGCCAGCTCAGCTGCACACTTCAAGTGCAGGCTGCAGACACCTGACTCATAACAAGTCACAACAATCCATTGATGCGGCCGGCGGTTCCTGCCATGGATGCCCTCAGTTTGCTGTGTTTTACCTTGCCTCTGGTTGCCTTGCACATTCAATCCACTTTATCCAACTTTGCCTTGCCTGCAGGTACTGGCACACCAGCAAGCACCAGCGCTCCCTGGACCACGGCCTCACCGTAAAGAACGGAGTCATGGTCGACGGCAGCGGCAATGCAGTGTACACACTGCCCCAAGGGGAGAACTATGCAGGGTGGGCAGGCTACAGTGAGTCGCTGAGCACATGCAGGGTGACTGGGCCTGCGGGGGTTGCAGCACGCAATGCTTCAGGCGTGTGGTGCATTTGAACTGCTGGCCTTGCCTGTGCGTTGTGAACTTGGAACGGGTGATCTGTAGCAGCTGGGTACTGAAGTGTGTGGGATGCTGTGTAGCGCATGTGTTAGGCGGTTTCCGGAGAGTTCCAGCTTTCGAAGAGTGCGCTACTCATATGAAACATGCAAGTCATTACTCAGTGACATCAAGACTGCTGTGTACAGAGCATGTTGAGTGTGACCCAACATGCTCAGCAAACAGCAGTGCTGATGCAACATTGCACAATGTGTGGCAAGGTCGGTGGGAAATCAGGGTTTTGATACCAGGGCTGGGATTGCAGATTGCATCGGATTGCGCGAATGCATGCAAACAGAGGCTGCTTACATTCACAAGTGTGCAGGGCAACACTGCATCTTTGTCCCTGCTTTACATGAGCAGATGTGTCTTTTGGCATGCGAAGGTGAACTGCCAGTTGTGCTGAAGCTTGCCAAGCGCTATCAGTGCTGGCAAATAGAAGCAACAGCAGCCCGGGATGGACTGGTGCTGCAACAGTACTACTTGTGTGCTCAAGGTAGTGTGCGTTACCGGTGTGCTTTATTGTGCCTCTTTATGTCTGCAGCAGTATGGTGTTGCTGGTGTTGCTGACATCCGCAAAATATGGCATATTGCGTACCTTGTCAGTGAATGATCAAACAGTGACCCTCAGCAGCAGCTCTTCACCATTGTGTAGACAACTGTGCCATAACTGTCTTTGAGTGCAGCAGACCCTGCGTCGTTGTGTGGGCGCCCCATGAACAAATATGTCTTGCCACATGAGTTGTGTCTTTGTGCACATGTTGTGCTGCTTCCTCTATCTTTGGTCGACACAGAGGCATGAGACATTTCTACGCCATATACATGGCCATCTTGGACTTGTTTCTCCCTAGTTTGCATTGATTGTTTGACCACACTAAAAACTTGAAGTTTTGGCACGCTTTGAATGTGTGGGTACTGCCGCAGCTTAGGCACATCTGCAAGTGGCTGTTTCCACGAAGACTGTCATGACATGCAGCTGCGTTGATGCTATGGCTTAATGGGTAACATGATGATGATGATGATGATGATGACATGCAGCTGCATGCGGCTCAGCGTCATGCCAGGCATTGCTGTGTTTGTTTGTGGCACTGCTGCAGAAGCCACACATCCACACCAGGCCACTCCCCTGAAACAATTGGGGCAGGTACACGGTATATCGGTGATTTCCCTTTGTATGCACTGCATAGCCTGCGTGGCGTGACGCCGTGTAGGCTGCTCTGTTCTCCATGGCAACACTTTCATCCAGTGATTCTCCTATGCTATGCCATAGCATGTCATAGTGTGACAGTGCTGCTTGTGGGGTCAATGTGATGATGTGGATGATTACATCGATGTAGTTGAATCCTCCCCGTGCAACTGGTTTGTGGGTGCCACCCATGGGTCAGGCGCTGGCCCAGCACAGGCACTCATTGCCAACTAGTAGCCTACTATCGGCCTATGTAACTTCCAAAATGACTGAGGGTGAGGGGAGCCAGGACTCTGCAGTGCAGTGCTGCGCCCACTGGACGAATAGTTGAGTTGCACTGAGGTACGCCCAGCGGGAAGGTGCGCACTCAGTAACTGCACTGGCGCAACTTCCACGTTGACACACAAATCAAGAGCTCGTGTACGAGCACGATTACGCAGCTGTGGCACTGAGGTTCGGGTCAAATTCAAACTACTGGCTTCGGAGCACAACCTACTTGTGCAGCCCCCCCCAACCCCAAACCCCTCAACCCGTGCCCCACCCCCGGTGTAACACCCCCAACCGATGACTCAGAATCATATTTTGGATGTTACATTTGGGAACGAGCGTCGCCCACAAACAGGCTCATTGGGCAACCACCTGATCCATTGGCCATCAGCTGAAATCAATCAGAGGCCTCAGCCTCACTGCTGCTGCTCTCAGGCTCTTCTCCTTTGCCTCCCTCCCCAGTCTCCTCTTCCTCATCAGACGTTGCATCGTCACTGGGACCATCAGAGCTGCCACTGCCGCTACACTGCAACAAGCCAAACGGGTTGCTTGGCAGCTTCACGCCGCCACCAGCACTCCCACCTTCGCTGCTGCTGCTGCTGCCGTCGTCACCGTCGCTGCTGCCATCTTCCTCGCTTTCGCTGTCCTGCACTTCCTGTTGCTGCGCACGGCCCCCGGCTGCAGCTGCAGCACTGCCGGACAATTTGCTAGCGCTGTCTGCAATGGCCTCATCTTCAGTTTCATAGCCACCGCTAGAACCAGATGCACAGTCGTCCTCTTCTTCCTCATCTGAGCTGCTACCGCTGCCGCTGCCGCCGCCGCTGCTGCTGCTACTGCTGCTGCCAGATTCAGCGTGTTCCTCTTCTTCACTGCTGCTGCTGCCGTCAGTGTCACTTTCAGCATCGGCTTCTTCAGCATGTGACATTGCTGCCGCTGCTGCCGCTCCTGCTGCTGCTGCTGCTGTTTGCTTGGGTGGTGGCGACCCTGATGCATTGCACAAGTCTCCAGCAGCACTACCGGCACTTGCTGCTGGAGTCTCGCCTGCATCATCTGCATTGCTTGCTGCGCCCTCCGCCCAAGGCGGCACACACGGCCCTGACCTCCGCTTGGGTGACAACGCAGCTGCTGCAGCACCACCAACGGCTGCCAAGCTTGTCAGCAGGCCTCCCCACACAGGGCTGCGAGGGGCAGAGCCGCTGGCTTCATGGCTGCTGCTGCGCCTGCTGCTACTCTGAGGTATCACCCCTCCTGCTGCTGCTGCTGCAGGTGATGTCACAGCTTGCGCTGGTGTTGCAGATGAGCCTCGTTGGCCTTCTCCTGTGCAGCTGCTGCCCCTGCTGCTGTCCCTGCTGCTGCCCTCTTCTGCATCTGCATAGTCACTGTCGCTGCTGCTGCTGCTGCTGGCATCATCATCATCGCTGCTGCTGCTGCTGCTGCCGGGTGCTTCCTGTAGCGCCTGCTGTGCCTCTTGCTCAGGCAGCCCCTGCGCTCGCCCAGCAAAGTACCTGGCAGCACAAGCAGCAGAAATATATGTGTTATATAACACATAACACACAAAGGGGTACCGGCATGCACCGCACACGGTCACCAGGTGCAACCACAGGAAACATGTATGCCGCCAAAACCCCATTGTTTGGTGTTGCTGCACGGCATGTTGAGATACTGCACCATGCTAAATCACACAACTCACAGCACAGTACACGCGCAACAGATAGGAACTGCAGTACTCTGTTGATCTGAACATGAAAAGTTCGATTCAGTGCATTGCCTGCTCGACTCAACTCAGCTACTCACTTCCTCAGCACAGGCACGCGCCGCGGGGGTGTAACAGACCTGCTGCTGCTGCCGCCAGCACTCTGCAAGCATGAGCCTGCATTGCCGGCACCGCCCTCAGAAAATGCCGCTGCAGCAGCGCCATCAGCAGCAGCTGCAGCAGCTCTGCTGCTAGTTACCTTGAAGCTCAAACTTTCTCTCCCTGCTGGCTGCTGCTGCTGCTGTGGTGAAACTCCACCAGCAGCACCCTGCTGACGTCGCCTTGCTGCTGCTGCTCTGCACCTTGCAGGAGCCGAGGCCCCAGATTCTGGCCTGTCCAACTCCCACTGCTGCTGTGCTGGTGGCGCCTGCTGCTGTCCCTGACCGGCAAACAGCACAGGCGAATCCTGAGCTGAGCTGCTGCCGGCAGCTGCAGAGAAGAGCGGCAGCTGCTGCTGCTGCTGCCACTGCTGCTGTGGGTCTGACTGCATGAGAGCTGGGCTGCCCCAGAGTGAGAAGCTACAGCTGGCAGCAGCAGCAGCAGTGCTGTTGCCAGCTGCACAGGTGCTGCTGCCTGCAGCCAGCCTAGCACGCGAAGCCTCTGAGGGGCTGCTGTCTTCATCCTGCTCCCCACTGCTGCTGCTGCTGTCTTCACTGTCGCTTCCTTCACCGCTGCTGCTGCTGCTGTTGTCAGTTGTCCCACTGCTGCTGCTGCTGCTGCTGCTGCTGCTGGCTTTGTCACTGCTTTCCTCCTGAGTAACTGCAGGCACGTGCCCCACCAACGACAGCTCACAACTGCGATCAAGCTGTGACGCCCCTAACACCTCTTGCTGCTGCTGCTGCTGGGGTGCCGAGTCTTCTGCTGCTGCTGCTGCTGCTGCTGTCTGCGCATTGCGAGGGCTGAACATGGACCTAGGGGACCTGCTGCTGCTACCTGCGCTGCCGTTGGGAGCCGCGCCACCTGCACTTGTGAAAGGCGAGCTTGGTAGCGCCTCCATAACTGCCACTGCAGCTGCCTTTACATGTGATGCAGATGCAGCTAAGTTACTGAGGGCTCCTCCCATCATACCTAGGTATGACGTGGCATGGCTGGTGCTGCCGCTGCCACCGCGAGACTTGGTGTCTTGGGCCGCGCTGCCGCTGTTGCTGCTGCTGCTGTGAGTTGGGCTGCTTGCGTCGTCAGGCACCTTACTTGCTGACCGGCTCAATGCGGCGCTGTCTGCTTCTGCAACTTGGCTGAGCTGCTGCTGCTGCTGCTGCTGAGCCTTACGCTGCCGTCTCTGCTGCTTCCTGTTGCCAGCGCTTGCACTTACAGCACCACCACCAGCAGCAGCTGCTGTTGCTGCAGATGGTGCAGATGCTGCACGTGCTGTTGTCAGCATTTCACTTGCAGCTGCTGCTACTTCAACACTAGCATTCTGAGGCTCCTCCTCCTCCTCTGGTACTGCTGCTGCTGATGCCAAGGGTGCTGACAAGCTGCGAGGTGTGTGCCCTCTGCTCATCCTGCCACCACGAGCTCCCCATGGACTGACCATCCTGCGAGGGCTTGCCTTCTTAGGTGATCCCCTTACCCCGGCAGCAGCAGCAGCAGCAGGTGATGCTGCTGCCGGGCTGTCAGGACGGTTTAGGGTTTCTGGCTCCAGCAGTGCTGCTGAGCTGGCAGCTGCTGTGAGGGAGCCCTGGCTCGCAAACGTGCTGCGGCTGCAGGCACTGTGCATGCTGCTGTAGCTCGACGTGCAGCTGCTGTAGGGGCTGCCAAAGGCAGCAACAGCGATAGGGCTGTTACTGGCATCAGCAGAGATGTTGGGAGAGCTGGCTTCAGCAGCAGCAGCAGCAGCAGCAGGAGTAATGCGGCTGCCCAATGTGCCGAGTAGGCGCCGTGAGCGGGTCTGGCTAAAAGGCCGCGGACTGCTGGTGCTGCCAGCAGTGCTGGCAAACAACTGCTGCCGCTGTTGCTGCTGCTCAAAGAGCTTCACTGGTTGCTGTTGTTGCTGGACAGGGGCATGGACTCTTGCACTGCTGCTGCTGCTGCTGCTGCCAAAGCTGTAACCTGCTGGCGCTGGTGCTGCTGCTGGAGGTGCAAATCTGCTGCCATGCTGTGGTTTCCTTGCACTGTTGGACAGTTTCGCCTCTGCTTCTGCTGCCGCTGCTGCTGCCGCTGCAGCAGCTGCTGCCATTGCCTCTAGCGCAGAGCTGTGCTGCCTGCTCCTGCTGCGTTCACTGATTGCTGCACTGCTGCCAGATTCCCTGCTGGTGCTTCTGCTGCTCCTACTGATAGACGCTTGGCTGTTCAGCGCGAGTGGCTGCCCAGCAGGCTTAGCCGGAACATCTACTGCTGCTGCTACTGTGATAGCCAGCTTGCGGGTGGGAGGTGCTGCTGTGCTGCTGATGCGTCTGCCATGGCTGTTTGGACTCGCAGGCTCCTGCTGCTGCTGCAGCGGCAGCTGTGCTGCTGCCAGGACACTTCCAGTCCCACCTCTGTTGTACAACCTGCTGCTGCTGCTGTGTCCAGGGCGCATGCTTTGGTGCATGTGTGGTTGCTCAGAAGCAGCAGCAGCAGCAGCAGCTGGCAAGGCAGCCGATGCTGCCCTGTTCAGCACTTTGCTGCTGCTGCTGCTGCTGCCAGCCTTACAACTGGTGGACCTCAGCACACCAGCTTGCCTCTGACTGCCGGCTGCCACTTCTGGTTCAGCTTCCGCACTGTGCACTCTGTGCCGCTCCTGCTGCTGTTGCTGTAGCTGTTGTGACGCAGCATCTGTAGCCACTGCTGCTGCAGAAGCATCAGCTGTGTCTGCCTTGCCCTGCGCTGAATGATCAGCGGCAGCTGCTTGCTGCGCATGTGAAGGTGGCAAGTGACCTGCGGCTACTGCTGCTGCTACTGCTGCTGGTGTAGCATACTCTGCATGCAAACCAAGCGGCGTAGGCAGACAGAGACACGGGCAGCAGTACTGGCTGAGCTCTTGGGTAGTGCACTGGCAACATTGGCATGCAAACATCGGTCACAGCAGGCGAGACTACAAGTACATGTGACAGGTCGGTTGCTGCTGCACTCAGGTTGTGCCGAAGGTGCAAGGGCTGTCTCACCTGAGACGATTGCTGCCACTGCAGCAGGCATGTCGCGTCTGTGGTAGTGCTGCACCATATGGTCACACAGCACTTGAAGATGCGCCAGCTGCTTCTCAGTGTGCCTGCAACACAGATGGCAGTGACCGTAGGTGTGGATGAAGCGTGAGATATTGATACCAGGCTGCAGTGGCGATGCTACTGCAGTGTGATAGGCCAGCTGCATGATGCTGGCGCAGCTACAGCATCAGGCGTGTGGCAGGCTGAGTCCATACACAGCCATTGTATCAGCACACGTGCATGGCCAGCTTGCAACAACAGGCGATAATCAATGACATAAGACATTTGTAAGCATTTGAATTGCTTGACAGCTCACCTCTGCTGGCCCTGCAGCTGCTGTATGACCTGGTCCCTCTCTGCGCGCTTTGCCTCATATTTGCGGCTGAGAGTGATGGCAAACTGTGATGTGTTGTGCAGCTCCTCCTGCAGCAGTTTCTGCACGATACACAGCAACATACATGCTATCTGATTGGCATATGGCTGAGGATTTATAGGATTGTGCCAGCAAATGGATCCAGTAACCTGCTGCCACAGTGCAGTACAGATGGTGTCATGTGCACGCCTTCCAGAGCACTGCATGCCAGGCAGCCTGGACCATGGGTACAAAGTTGAGCTAAATCTACACTTGAGATGCTGATAAGGGCTCTTAATTCAGACACCGGCTGATGGCAGCAACAACGCCCAGCCAGCAGCAGTTGTTGCGTTCAGGGGTCTGCATGTCTGGCAATCACTCACAATGGTATTGTTTGACTTTGCGATGTAATGTAGCAGCTGTTCAGTGCTTTGGTGTCTGACCGACGCGGAGACGGAACTGTACTGGCTGGCCCGCGACTCTGGCCTGGACGACGACCTGCTATCCATTTTGTCCGCCGAAACCTTCGATCATCGTGACGCGCATTGATTTCGACGGGCTTCATCACATGACTACATCGCTGCAGCTGCCAGGTCAAATGTTGCCACCTCGGACCTACACCGCGTCATATGCTGCCACGCCACCATCCTCGTAGGCAAAGTATGTCTTCACCTCGGCAAATTACGCACTGCTGCCACATAGCCTGCTCCTGACAGTGCCGATCGTTGCTTCTTCACTGCCTCTCTGTCCTTGTCAACCATCACGCTCGACACCGCCCGCTTCACGGCGCATTCAAGAGGTTCTTAGATCAGCATAAAGCACGCATGTTCGGTTGGTGTAGGGGGCGTTCTGTCGCCACCGTAGTCAGCAGCAAAGCTGGAGGACTTCAAGCCTGCCTCCATGTGGTATCGTAGCAGCAACGGGGCTAGAGAGCATGGTGCAAGCTTATACGCCGCTGCTGATCCAAGATCCGGTCTACGCCAACCTTTGCTTGCGAGCAGCACCTGCCACCCTGGCAGCAGCAGTGGCAGCAGCAGCAGGGCGCCTGAGGGTGGTGCACAGGTTGGGCAACCAGCCCCTGTCAGCACCCCTCGTCAGCAAGCCATACAGCATCTGAAAAAAGATCTCAGGACAGTCGTCGTGGCAGCACCTTTACAGCCAAGCGCCGTTGATGCCAGCAGTGTCAGCGACCAAGTGCCTGCAAGCAGCACTTCGCTGAAGCCTAATGCATGCCTTGCACCAGCAGGGCCTGAGCCGCTGCCTGTGGCTCTGCTTCAACCGCCAGCACCAGCAGCTGCCCAACCAGCTGCTACTGCAGAGACACAGGCATTCACTGCCCCCAAGCAGCAGCAGCAGCAGGTGGCGCCTCAGATAGTGAGCACAGCATTGCAGGCGCCAGCGCCTGGTAGCCGAGCGACTAGCACCAGCCCACCGCGTGCCGGTTCACCTCCAGTAGTGGAGGTTGAACTGCAGCGCGCCAGCAGCCGCGAGACTGCCAGCAACGTCAGCGGCAGCAGCACAAGCAGGGCCTCAAGCCCCTGCAGTGACCCTCTGCTGCACTGGAGTGACATCTGGTCAGGCCCTGGCATCCCAGGGGCCGTACGACGCAGGCATAACACCAGCAACAATAGAAGCAGCACCAGGGCCCGCAGCAGCAGCAGCAGCAGGCCGGCAGCAGCGTCAGTTGGGTCAGCCGCAGCAGCTGCATCTGGTGCGCGGTCGCCACGCTGCAGCTCACCACGGCCATCACATGTGTGGTGGGCTGGCATTGAGCACATGCAGCCGCCTCAAAGTCCAACTGCTGCTGCCGCAGCAGCAGCAGCAACGGCAGCGGCAGCGGCAGCTGCTGCCAGCAGTACTGCAGCAGCAGCTCCTGCTGGTGCCTCTGCCCCAGCAGCAGCAGCAGCAGGAGCAGAACTGGCTGCAGCACCAAAGACTGGCGCGAGCAAGCGCAAGGATACCAGCAAGACCCGCAGCCACAACAACAGCGCTGGCGTGCGTAATCTGCAGATGCAGCAGCTGCCATCATCGCTACGTGAGGCCCTGCAGATACAGCAGCAGCAGCAGCAAGTGCAGCTGGCACAGCCGCTGCTGTCACGCAGCAGCAGTAGCAGCAGCAACGGCTTGGCAACAACGATAGGCCCCCGTACACAGCAGCAGCAGCAGCAGCAGCAAGGCAGCTCCGTCAAGTGGTGGCTCGTCGGCGGTGCAGCGCTAGCCGTCATTTCTGGCAGCGCTGTCGTTGCCGCGTACGTCACCATCTCTTACATGATGAAAGCGGCAATGGTGTACTCATTCGCGTGGAAAGCTGCCACTGGAGTAGCAGCAGCAGAGGGTTTGGCTATTGGCGGCTGGGGCTGCAGCAGCGTGCGCAAGCAGAAGGCTGTTGCTGCTGCCAGTGCTGCTGACCTGGCACGGCTGCAGAGCCAAGCTGCCAAGGAGCTGGCTGCACTGAGGGGGCTGCTGCAGCAGCGTGAGGCAGAGCACGGGCAAGAGGTAGGTGTGGGGTACTATAGACGTATTCAATATGTCTACATTTAGACATACACAGACTGTTGATCTGAGCATACACAGAGCATGATGAGAGCAAAGCAGCATGCAGCGTGTAGTGGACAAGCGTGCAGGACGGAGATGAAAAGGGTGCATGGGATGCAGCGTTGTGGCCGCTGATGGTGTTGGTATGTGTATGTATGCTTGCCTCAGCACTCCTTTGCTGGACATAAGACGCTGCCCCACGCTGCAAATATGCCATATACATTGCACCGCAGTAGTACGTTGGGACTGGTCCTGCAGCTACAATTATATCCGCCTCACAATGACCTCGCTGCTCTCTGCATTTGCTCTTTGCTGCTGTTTGCTGCTGTGATGGTGTCTCGTTCTTGCAGCTAACCACCCTGTCCACCCTCAACGAACGCCTCAACCACCTAGCGCAAGGCTTGCGGACAGAAAACAGCAACCTGCAAGGCGCACTGGAGCGAGCCGCAGCAGAGCGCAAGAGCTTAGAGGCTGCTGCTGCGCTTCAGGCTGCGCAGGCGCAGTCAGGCGCACTTGTTCAGGTGGCGGCTGCACACAGCGAACGTGTTGTGGGGGAGGTAGTTGAGCTGGCGCGAGGGCAGCAGCAGCTGGTGGCGCTGGTGTGTGAGCTGCGGGAGGATCTGCTGGGTCTTGTTACTGACAAGGATGTTGTTGTTAGTGACATGTTAGTGACAGCAACGACAGCGGCGTCGGGTGTTTCAGCTGAGCTGGTAGAGGACTTGGCAGCCTGCAGCAGCGGTGCGTCACTTGAATGGCTGCAGGGCGCAACTCAGCCTGCAGCAGAGCAAGCCGTAGCAGCTAGTGGTGCAACGAAGGCATCACTTCTGTGCGGCCGCAGCACGGCTGCTGCTGCTGCAGCGGAATTCGATGATGCAGGAGGCACAGAGCTCGACATGGTTGTCGGCAACAGCAGCAGCAGCAATGGTGCGGCAGGCAAGCCGCCAGGGCTGCGCCTCAAGTCTGTGCGGGGCTCTGTGGATGCAGCACTGGCTGCCAGCATTGCTGAAACGCTGCAGCTGTAGCATGCATGCTGCGACGCAAATCAACAACAGACGGTGATTGAAGCTGTGGGGAGTGGGTGGTGGGGACGATGGAGAGACGACAGAGAACCGTGCTGCTTGCAGGCATGGGCTGCATGCAGTGCGGTGCAGTACCCTGGTGTTGAAGTTATGTGCCGAAGTTGTGCCGAACTTGTGCGGGCTGTGGGAAGCATACTTTGAGTTACATGCAGCTGCAACCAGCGCTTGTTGCTTTCCTACTCCTGGGGCAATCCAGCAGACTGGCTGGTGTACATTTGTAGACTATTGAGTTGTGTGTGTACGAAGCTTGATGCCGAAGAGTTGGGCTTTTGCGTTCCAGTGTGTGTATATTAGCGGGCCTCAGCGCAGGCAGCACTCCTGCAGCCACTGAAGGCAAGTGCAGCAGATGCACTGCGTGTTTGCTTGCAGGAAAGCTTGCTTGCGGGTGGGATGTGGGCTAAGGACATGCTGTGCATGCAGCGCTGCTTGCTTCCTTGAGCAGTGCTGGGTCGGATCACAGTCGTGTGGGTATGTATCGGTCAGGCGTAGGTGCGTGGTGAGTTTGCTTGCGGCCTTGCAACTGCCAGCCAGCCTGTCTGCTGCACCCAGCGCTAGCAGCAGCAGCAGCAGCAGCAATCGGGCTGTCAGCGGCAGCCAAGTTGTGTGTAGGCAAACGTCACTAGTCACTTGACTCTGTGCGTTGCTCCCTTGCGAGGCCCCCGCCTTCTTTCTGTGCTGCGGTCATTGCGGCTGCTTGCACAGGCCTAGCAAAACTAGTAGAGATTAATACTGTTCAATTGCAATCGTGTTGGGTGCGGGCACTTGAACCCAGTGTTGTTACTCAGCGCACCGGGTGTGGTGGCCTGTTGCGGCTGGCATGCTCTGCACCTCAGATCATGGTGCGACTTGCTGCAACAGCATGTGTGTACTTGTGTGCTTTTGTACGTGTGCTTGTGTACTTGTGTGCGTGTGTGTGTTGTTGTGTCTGTGTACCTTACTTGTGTGTGCGTACTTGTATGCTTGTATGAGACTCTTGAATGTGGTGTTCAAGCCATGTTTGCGCACTTTCAGATGCCGCACTCTGGATTGTGCCATCGACGCAGCATGGCTTGTTGCCGTGGCCAGCATACTGCAGACTGCTGAGCATATCTTCTGCATCCCATCTGCATGTAACAGCAGCTAACAAGCACAGCTAGTGCAGCAACGGGCTGAGTATCAGGCCTTTTACACACTGGATGCAGCGCAGCGTGCCACATTGCGTGTGGCGTGGCATGGCATGTGCGCGCGTGGTTCGCTGTGCAGCAGCACACATGAGGGCAGTTGCCCCGGCCTGATGACCATCCCATTGTGGCATATGCAGGCACCTGAGTCAAACCTATTCATACAGCTGTACGAGGTGTATGGTGGACGCAAGTTCCAGAGTTTCACGCAATTTGGCATGGCCTGGCATGTCTTGCATGTGCTACATAGAGCACGTGTCCGTTGCTTTGCCGCACTGCACGCGAAGGCAGTTGCTGCCTGGCAATCAGTGCGGTTGTACTGCATATGCTGCCTAGTGTTTGCCAAGTGCGACCTCTTCAACTCTTGTACCCTTGATTACGTGTGCCTGCACCTTTGTGCCTCACCGGCTTGACCTTGTGTCTTGACATTGCGCTGTCAGCCACATAACAGTTTGTGTACCGGTATTGCTGTGTTGCTGGCGGTGGTGTTTGCACCCTTGACTGCTCACCCATTTGGAATGCTAGGCATGGTGCCGCAGCATCGCTGCATCCAGCCCGTTGGCTCACTGTTTCAGCAGCCAGCTGCATGTTGACGTTGTTGATGCATTGCAGCGCACAGGACTCGCAGAGCGTCCCTTGTGATGAGGTCCATGGTGGCATGTGCGCACGATGAGGCCCTTGCTGGCATGTGCATGCAGGAGTTGGCAAGCTTGGTCTGCACCGTGCAGCGTTGCTGATTTGCGGGAATGCCGCCGTTGCTGATGACGTGTTGCATATGCCGCCAGGGTGTTTTGCAGCCTGAGCGTGCCCTCCGGGCCACTTTTGCAGTGACCTGGCGTTGACAGCATGCTACCTTGGGTGCTGTATGGGTACGTGCAGCTGCAGTCAATGGCCAAAGCAGTGTATGCCTGGCATGTTTCGCACGTTGAATTGTTCCGGTGAGAGGGCGGTGGCTGATAGGGCTGCCACCGTACGGCTTTGGTTGGTGGCACCACTTGAATTGGCAGTAGCAAACTGCTGTGACAGCAGATGACAGTTGCGTTGTAACCGATGTTGCAGTCCATCCTGACCACGCCCCTGATCAATACTTTATTAGTAGCTTGTTGACTTGATTTGCGGGACTAGAGCGTGCAGCATCTGTTTGCCAGCTGTCCCGCACGCCTGTTGCACCTGCCCTGTTTGCGGAGAACATCACCGCAGCACGTCCTGCGACTGACTGTTTTTGTATCGCAAAGAAATTTGTTGGTGGTTGCAGAACCACTGCAGCATCTCCTCCTACTGTCAGCTCCTCACAGACCAACCCAGCAGTGGACTGCTTGAACACAAGCGACAGCAGCGCTGATTCGGCATGAATTATGCTTCATCTTGTGTAGATTACACGTGAAGAGGACAGCCAGCACACTTAGGCCAGCCTGCACTCGTTACTCCATCTTGAAGATGGCGGCCCTGGCAGCCCTGGCAGCCCTGGTGGTGTTGTTGAACATCATCTCCCCGCTGCACAGGCCCATCAGGCGGCTTACTCGAGACTTCCTGCATGCCCATATATCCCAGCAGCTGGGCCTGGTAGCTTGGGCGCAGCAGTACACACACCGTATGCTTGACCAGGCAGTGTTCCTCAGTGCAGCAACGGTGACAATTGAGTTCTACCTGCTGCTGCTGCCGCTGTTGGCGTGGTGCGGGTATGACCATTTGGTAGCAATGCTTGTGGGTATTATGGCGCTGCAGGCACAAGCAGGTGGGTGAGCAGCTATTGACTGTACTGTGGTGGTGCTTGGGCGGCATGAGCTACCCCGATGTGCTGTCTGTGATGTGAGGAGTGGCTATCGCGCGCTGTTGAATCATGCAGCAGCAGCAGCACCACTGATGCCATATGTGCACCTCAGCACTGGCAGCTGCTGGTAGTCTGTGTTGCACTTAGCTCGCATCTGCTGGGATGCCTTTTTGTAAGCCGCATGTTGCACTTGTCCTGCAAGTAGAATCACCCATGCTGCTGCTGACTCTGCTGCCATCTTGTTGCTTCTGCTGCTGTCAGTCTTCGGCCTGAAAGACTTGCTGGAGTCTCCGCGTCCAGCAGACTGCCTCAAAGCAGCACCCAGCAGCTTATCCATCACAATCCGCGACTACTCAGGCGACATTGAAGACGGCCTCCCTTCGGCTCACTGCTCAGGCTCAGTGGCGCTGCTGTTCTACTGTGTGGAGGCAGCAGCAGCAGCAGGGCTGATCAGCAGCGAGTGGAGGCTGGCGCTGCAGCTGTCTGCTGCTGCTTGGGTGGGCTGGATTGCCTTTGGGCGGCTGTACCTGGCAGTGCACAGCCCAGGTAAGCAGCTGGGTGATGCTCCAGTATGGTTCAAGCAACAGCAATCTTGATGTAGATGCAGATGGAGATTGGCCTGTATGAAGGTTCATCGACTGGGACAGCCGATGTAAACAAAAAGATGCCTATACATGTTGATTGCTTTGCAATGATGATGCCACCATGCTTCCTGCAGCAGTTGAAGCAGGAGAGGGGCGTTGAGGCCATGACACAGCTGAAGGCAGCACACAGCACCACCCGGCTGTGCTTCTGTAAATGTTGATGTGCCAGCCACTAGGCACACATGACCGCATGTAGCTGGATTGCTTGCTGTGGTTCTGCTGCTGTGCTTGTTGGTGCTCCTGCAGCCTGCAGTTGATCTGCTGCGCAACTTGAGCACTTCCTGCTGTTGTTGAAATATTCACCAGCACTTCTGCGTCAGTGCTGCACAGTGGTGTGTACCCAACTGTGGCTGTACTGCTCCGCCCTGCGTTTATCACCAACTGCAGTCGACCTGCTGGGTGGTTGCCTGTTGGGCTATGCAGTGCTGCAGCTCTGGCAGCGGGTGGAGCAGCCATACAACAGCTGGCTGGCACACCACCCGCTGCTGCCGCTGCACGTTGCTGCGGTCAGCTTCTTGGTCATGCACTGCAGCCCTATGGCTGGCAGGCCCACCGCTGCTTATGGCTACTGCACAGCTTGGCTAGGTGGTTGGGCTGGTGTGACGTTAGGATACCGGCTATTACATCCAGTTGCCGGTGTAGCAGCAACTGCAGCAGCAGCAGCAGCAGGGATGTCAGGCGTGCAGACGGCTGGTCGGATAGTAGGGCTGCAGCAGCAGCTTGGTGCGCTGCCGCTGTGGATGGCTGTTGCGCTGATGACTGTGAAGCTTGTAGTGGGGCTGGCAGCAGTAGCAGCTACCAAGGTTGTGGTGAAGGAGGGGATGCTGCTGGTGCTGTCGCGTGCGTTTAGGCTGGTGCCGATTTGTGTGCGCTGCTTGTGGCAGCCGCCATTGGCAGGCGAAGCCAAAGGCAACCGCAACAGCAGCAGCAGGAGCAGCAAGGTCTCAAACCAAAGCAGCAGGTTCAATGACAGCAGCAGCAATGCAGAAAGCAATGACAGCCATGGCAGCAGCAGTAGCAGCAGTTTGTGGGTCCTACGACATGCACCTGATGGCACTGCCAATGATGTGGCAGTTACAGCCAGGTTTGCAGCGTATGTTGCTGTGGGCTTTGTGGTGGCCACGTTTGATGCTGCGTGGCAGCCGATGGTGGCTCACTATATGTACGCATCCAGCACTGCATGATCAGATCATGTTCAGCGTGACCACACTGCAGTGAACTGCTGCAGATTGCAGTTCAGCCAGCAAATGCCTGCACTGTAAAGCTGGCAAACTGTGTAACAACATCGATTCTGCTTTATTGCTTGCTTGCACTATACCCGCTGCTGCTTTCGTTCATCACTGCTGGCACGAGTGTACAGTCCAGGGTTTGCTGCCGCTGAATATCTGTACTGCCACTAGTAGTGCAGTGGAGTGGGAACCAGCCACCGTGGCTGCGTTGAGTCAAGCCCAGAACGCGCAGCACCAATGCTATTGTAGTTCGAATTCACTGCAAGCATCAATCGTGCAGGGGCTACCGCTGACCTTCAGGCTCAGCCTGCTGAGGAGGCGATGACAGTTGCCGTGACAGATGCGCTGTTCAACAGCTGCGATGCAGCGATCGGCAACGTGCAAGGCCACGATTCAGGCAGCCGCATCGCAGCATTCTCAAGTCTGCGTTGCTGTACCAACTGCAGCAGCTGCTCGCCTACAACAGCTTTGCCGAAACACAGCAGACGTGCTGTCTTCCCACCGATACCATCCTCATATTACTTTTTTCAAAGAATTACTTGATCATCTGAGCGCTGCCAAACAGGCACAGCTGTGTGCAGATTTGAGCAGGAGCAGGAGCAGTGCTGCACAAGCAAGTTCACGAGCTGGGCAGCAGCCAGAGCATCAGGCCCTCGTCTCAACGTGAGCCATGATGTTCACGAAAGCAGCATCTGTTGTAGCAGCAGCAGTCCTGGCATCAGCTGCACCACCAGGAGCATCAGGACCAGCAGCAGCAAGCGGCCATGGCCATGCACAATGACCAGCAGCCACCAAAGCAAGTAGGTACACAGCGGCTGCAGGCCGTGTGTTGTCGCTCTCCCTATCAACCTGTTGTTCAAGTAGGCACCCTTCTCTGTTGCACATCTAAAGACATGAGTTCATCAACAGCAGGAGCAGCTTGGCAGTGCCTGCACCGTGCATGATGCCAGTTCCTGCAAGCATATGATGCCTCTGCTGCACAGCATGGTGTCTGCCAGCACTCGCAGCCGGATACTGGTTGCAGTATCAGTAGTTATGGCGCTGCACCACACGCTGGTGCTATTGTTCAGCGTGTACAGCATGGCACTGCCCTGGTGCTCTGTGGTCCGCTCCTGCAAGCAGCTGATTAATCGAATCTGGCCCTGGCCGGATCAGCCGCAGGTTGTTGTGGTAGGCTCTATCATACTACTTCATGATGAAGTTTACAGTACGCCATGGGACAGCAGCATCACCAGCAGCTGCAGCAGCATGCTGTGCAGGCCTGCACCACAACATTGCCTGCTGTTGACTGCTGCAACATGCTGCACCGCTACGCCTGTGCATCTGATGTGCTGCCGTGTGTGCTGCCTGCTGCCTGCTGCAACAGGCGTGAACGATGTCTGCGCTAGCTGGTGGTTCGCTCAGCTCAGTGAGGCAGTGTGCAGCGGCCATGAGCAAGCAGGCAGCAGAGGCAGCAAGCGAGCCAGCGGTTGGTATGGAAGCAGTAACACATCCAGGTGTGTTCTCATGGGCTGGCATTTGTTCATCAATGCGTGCACAGCGGCATGTTCTGTTGTAGCAGTCCAGGCCATATGGCATGCATGTTATGGCTGGCTAAGGATCACAAAAGTGCATATTTTTGGTGCGAGCATTCATGCAACATGCCACACGGGTGAAGATGCAGCAGATGCTGACATTGCGATGCTTCAGGAACCGAATGCACTGCATGCGGGCAGCCCAACCTATGCTTGCTTGTTAGGGTTTACAGGCAACGGCAACATGGCAAGCAGCATCCCGAATTTCTCGCACTTAAATGCACGTATCTTTATGACTGTTTTCAAGCGAGTGCGTGGTCCACCCTGTCCTTGTATCGGCTTGGCGCGCACAAGAAAAGCACTCGCATTCACACTAACGTCGCTGCTTTAGCTTGATGGATTGCACTTTACTATAGCACTATTTGACTCTCTTCAGCCGTATAGACTCAACTTTACTGCTGCTGCAGTATGCAGCAGCATCAGCCATCAGTGTGGGAGCTTCGGGGTGCTCTGGACCCGGAGCTCTCCGTGCGAGGTGACCATGCGCCTCTTGACATCAAGAAAGAACCACGTACGAGTGAGTGTTGGCGAAGCTGTCAGGTACCTGCTCATCCTCATGTGTGTCCCTATCTGTACAGGTTTCTTGCAGCAAGGAGGTGTGCACACTGTGACAGTCTGCGGCAGGCTGTCTAACATAGCCATAGTCATCCAACAGCACCCTTTCAATAGCTAGCAACTGTTGCTGGCTACTTCTGCACAAGTACTTCGGTTGCTGCTGCAGTACTGTTGTAGTGTGCTTCAATGGCGTGACTGGTGGCAATATCCCACATGCACCTGTACCCAAGAACCAAACCTTCCTGCGTGACAGTTGCCTGCTGCAGTGCTCTGATTTGCAGCAGCGTTGCAGGCGCCAGCTCTGTCAAGCACGGCCCCTCACTTGCTTGGGGTTCTGCAGCAGCAGTCAGGCACTGCACACCAGCAGCGCACGTGTTTCGCCATCATCAGCTGCAACACTCCCGCATTCCTTTTCCTCACTGCTGTCTGCAGGCAAGCATGTGCAGATTTGCATGGACCTGGACGAGACAGGTGCTAACATCACATGCAAGCGTGACCTCGAGGCCAAGCTAGCAGCTGCTGACAGGAGGCTGAAGGCAGACCTGGCTCAACACGCAACAACGAGCGTCTGCGGGGCCGCATCATGCAGGAGTACAACGAGCAGGTCAAAAACTGCAATCTGTCGCTTGCTCTGGTGGAGGCCAACTTTGCCCACCACGAATCACCAGAGGCACATGACACGGTCGCGCTGGAGAATCGGCTGAACGCAACTGTGCTGCAGCACCTGTCGCCTGAGGAGGCGGTCAAGCGCGGCATGGTGTTCAAGGCGCGGTGAGTGCTGTAGAGGTGTTCCTGCAGCTGGCTTTGCTGTCCTGCAGGATGTCCAGCCGAATCATTATGTGTTGCTGTATCTTTGAGTGTTGCTGTGCACAACCGGTGCCTGCCTGGCAGTGGCCTTCAAATGCCAAGCTGCAGCCGCAGCAGCTCATGCCACAAGTTGTGAGTTTATCCTGTGCAGCACATGGTGCAGCAGGCTAAGTGGAAAGTCTGTCCCTTACCACTGCAGATGCCGCGCAGCACTACGTAGCACTACGCAGCACTACGCAGACTATGCAGCAGGTGGTAAATGCCTCACCGCCTGCCTGCCCGTGAACGTGCTGTGCTCTGCATCGTCGGTTTCCTGCAGGATGGCGAAGATGCCCGTGCCATTTGGTGACGGCGTCGTGGAGTATGACGTCATGGCTGCGCACGCGTGTGGAGGCAACGTGATGGTGGCCAGGGTGCCGCACAGCCTGGAGGGCCGCTTTGTGCAGCTCTTCCTGGACGAGCAGGACGAGATTACCCGCGCATACGTGGACAGCCTGGATCTTGAGGCCGACTACATGATGTCAGCAGAGCAGCAGGCAGAGCTGGCGAAGAAGCTGGCAGAGGGGCGCTACGTGTGCCACCATGACGCAACATGGCAGGAGTTTGCGCGCCGCAGCTCAAAAGTCAACGACCCCTGGAACCACATCATCAGTGTGGCACCCACTGGTTGGCCGAGCTTGATTGATGCAATGGCAGCGGCGAAGCGCGCTGTGGTGGCAGCAGGTGGAAGGTGCGTGGCTGCACAGGCTGATCTTGGATGTATGTAATGTTGTGCATGGTAGTAAGGGCGGCAGGTCAGATGATGGTATGGCTGGGCATGTGCGTGCCATGACAGGTGCAAGCCACGAGAAGCCGCGACCCCAATGCCACCCGGCACTGTGACTTTTGTGTATCCTGCAACACCCCGTCTAGCAAGCAGGCTGCTCCCACAACAACCACCCTTGCAGTAACCTTGTGCCTGCAACTCTGTGCTGCCCCTGCCTGTCCTACCTCTGCAGCTTCACCGCCAACATCTGCACCTGCAACAAGCGCCTGGCACTGATAGCAGCGGTGCTGCAGCTGCAGCTGGACCCTGGGGCTGAGGTGTTTAGCGTGGACGGCATCCAGCTGTTCTCCGGCAAACCAGGTGACCTGAAGACGCTGGGTGGTCGCAGCTGGAGCAACCGCTGCGGTGGCGTGCCAGATGGTGTGCGCGGTGAGCATCAGTCGCTGAATCAGGTCGGGCTGAGCTTGTGTCTGTCTGTACGTCAAAATGTTTGGTAACTGGATCTGCAGCATCCCTCGTCAGCTGCATGTGCCTCGCCTGTCTTTTCCACTGCTGCAGCTGCCTGCTGTTGTGCGCTAGAGTTCATCTGAAATTGCTCCAACAACTGAAGTTTGTGTCGTTGCTTTGCTGCTGCTGTCATGCAGACGCCGTGGTGGTGATCTACGACGACCAGCTGCTGCGCATGTGGCTGGACCACAAGGGCAGGCCCAAGTGGGCGCCCCAGTGCGGCTGCGACGTGCTGTCACGCGTGGTGGGCCTGCAGGTGTCGCCTGTGGCACTGGAGCCGGGAGCGGACGCTGGGCACGTGCTGCAGATGCTGTCGGCGCTGGACCTCGGTCTGGAGGTGCGCTGGCAAGGGATGGGTCTGTGCAGATATGCTTTGTGTGTGATACCGCGGTTGACATATGTCCTGTTACTTTGTACCTTGGGGTTTGTGTCTGATGCAGGTGAGCGTGTTGAAGCTGGTTGAGATTTCAACAGTTGATTGGTGCCCGTGCACTGCTGAAGGTTTACTGTCAATTGGGCTTGCGTGATGTGGCTGGCAGGTTAGCAGGTTGCATCGAGGGAGGGTACGTGGATATAGGGGTGACCGGTCCCTGCAGGCTGTAGTGTGTATATCTTGTGTTGAGAGCAGCTGTCTGTGCAGCAGGGTTGTCTTCAAGGCAGCAGATTCAGTGGAGGCACACGCGCATTGGATGCAGATACTGGCTGC
This sequence comes from Tetradesmus lagerheimii, assembly GCA_902809745.2. Classification (NCBI taxonomy): domain Eukaryota; kingdom Viridiplantae; phylum Chlorophyta; class Chlorophyceae; order Sphaeropleales; family Scenedesmaceae; genus Tetradesmus; species Tetradesmus lagerheimii. The sequence continues at coordinate 431 of CADDIJ020001072.1, read as the reverse complement.
GCTGGTCATTGCTCCGCAGGTGCGCAGACAAGGAAAGGGTGTGTGCGGCTGTCACTGTTTTGTTGGTGGTGCACAAGCGCCCTGGAGTTGGCTGGTGCGCGGCAGGGCCGCTGGTTGCATTGGAGAGGGCAGGTGGGCGTTGTGACTATGTTGAGGCAATGAACATCAGTTGTAGGTATATGCCATTTACAAGCACTGCCAGTGGTTGTCAAAGCGGATATGTTGTTGAATCTGTGCTTGCTTGGTCCAACCTAGAATTTGGGGCTTTGAAGACGACACAGCTGGCAATGGAAGACCCTTGGGCATATGCACTGGATGCTGGTTTACAGTGTAAAGTCATAGCTACATCAAACATTGCTGATCGTCAATTCATCCAAATGGTGATGATCAAGGCTGGTGAGTGCGACGGCCCTACGGAGGTGCGTTGCTGC